>CAUHTR010000277.1:0-114405 GCA_959609185.1 Schmidtea polychroa
TTTGAGGTCTCAGAAAATGTGTTTCAAAAACAAAATCAACAATCAAAAGACATTGTCAGCACAAGTTTAAAAATTTCTCAAATTATTGCTAAAAATGAAACCTTTCTCGGATGGGGAGAATACATCAAGGAATGTTTAATTGCTGCAGCTGAAGAAATTAACCCGGGAAAGATTCATATTTATAAACAAATAAGTCTCTCTCATCCCTAAATCTGTATTACTCCTTGGCTTTGGATGAAACAACCGATATCAAGGATACATCACAACTTGCTATATTTATTCGCGGAGTTGATAATAAACTGAAAGTAACAGAAGAACTCCTTGATCTTGTGAGTCTGAAGGATACAACAACGGGCAAGGATATTAAGGATGCAGTTCTAAAATGGTGCGGAAGATCGACAGTTAGATTTAAAAAACCTTATTGGTATTACAACCGACGGAGCACCGCCCATGATAGGGGACAATATAGGAGCAGTTACTTTAATTTGCAAACATATTGAAAGCTTGGGACAAAATTCATTGTTTTTGTCATGTTTGCTCCTTTTTGATGTTTGTTAGGTGTTTTTCTCTGTTTAGACTTTAAAGTGACTTAAGTCTATGTTTGAGTGCGATGTTTAATATATTCTGGTCAAGATTGGACAAAATCAGTTTTTGACCAAGCAATTTTCTAAAATAATTTGTGGGATTTATTCCTATGTTCCATACTCCCTATATATACTATATATCCCTTGTCTATTTCAGTGTTAACTCTAAACTCTGTCAAACTCTATACGGAAGTGAAACTTAAATTTGTTTCCGGAGCTCTTGATCTCGGGACGTGAGGCACTGAAATGAGCAATTCTTTGGGTGATTGAATAAATAATCAATTTCATAAATTAATGCTTTCTTCCATCTGCCACTCTTAGGCGCAACAGACCATTTTTAATTAATAAAATACCCTTTGCGGCAAACCTCTTACATCTTCGATAGGAAATCGTATGGAAAATCTAGAAAAATAATTAAAATTGAAATTCATCGATAGTTTTTGTAATAATTTCGTTTTGTTTAAGCTGGAGAAAACTTTTCCAATTCTCATGGGAAATGAAACTTCAAAAATTGCTGATTCAAACAGATAAAGTTCCACAGATTTAGGTTGAAATTAAGAATTACGCAAGCATTCCCTATTTCTGCTTGAATTAATTCATATGAGATACATTAGCAACGGATAAATGTCAAGAATATTCCAGTATTGGATAATAATAATAATAATAATAATAATAATAATAATAATAATAATAATAATAATAATAATAATAATAATAATAATAATAATAATAATAATAATAATAATAATAATAATAATAATAATAATAATAATAATAATAATAATAATAATAATAATAATAATAATAATAAAAATAATAATAATAATAATAATAATAATAATAATAATAATAATAATAATAATAATAATAATAATAATAATAATAATAATAATAATAATAATAATAATAATAATAATAATAATAATAATAATAATAATAATAATAATAATATTAAGAAGAATTATAAGATGATATAATAATAGTTTATATTAAGATAATTATATAACCAAGTCACTATGCCCTTGATGTTTGATGACTGATACGTAAGTGTCTGTGTGCAATGAATGAAATAAGTATGTATGTAATCTGCATCAATAATATTGCTTAAAGTTTAAACTAATAACATTCCCTTTTCTAAATTATGTAATTGTAAGTACTGAAAATGCTATTACATATTCCGGTATAAAAAATACAATGTCTTTTTATTAGCAGTAATAATATAATAGTAATTTTTATTATTAATTAACTAACTAAACTACTATTTTTAGAACATTAATTAGTAATTAATAAATTTAAATAAAGTAATATTTATTTTTTTATCACAGCATTAAGTAATTATGTTTAAAGTTTCATAAAAAGCTAAATATAAATTATATAAATAAATATAATATATTCAGAAAAGAATTAATAAATTCATTCAACACATTTTACTGGCCTTATATTAATTATTATTTCCAAAACTAAAATTTATTTAGACTTTTATGAAACGTTAAATATATTCACTTCTAAAATTTTTCATCATTTTAAATTTATAAATTTTTAATTAATTTAAACATTTTTAAATAATAATCTTTTAAAATTTTTGAAAAATAATATTTTTTAACTTGACATCTTGTAATGATAATAATAATAATAATAATAGTAATAATAATAATAATAATAATAATAATAATAATAATAATAATAATAATAATAATAATAATAATAATAATAATAATAATAATAATAATAATAATAATAATAATAATAATAGTATGACTTAATAATTTATTCTTATCTATTTCATCTAAATTCAGGAAGTCTATATCCGGTTACAAGGCTGTATTTAGAAAAATTTTTCTCCTATAATTTACTCTGAGCAAATTCATCAAAGTTATCCTATGAAAAATTACCGGCAAAACCTCACTTTCCTGATGTTCATAGCCAACCGTGACGCCTGATGCTATCATTGAATTGCAAAAATAACGTTCATTTCAGATGCAGATATGTTCCCATTATTAATTGTTTTCTGCGTTCCATTTAAAATACACCAAACTAAAAAAGATAAAGAATAGAAGCTTTGAACTAAAACATTGTTGCAGCCTATCTACACAACACATTCGGCCTATAATAAAAAATACACTCATAAGCTTTTAAGGTACTTTAAATAATCAAATTAAAATATATTCAAAATGACAGAACATTTGTGTCATCAGCAATGTTGATTAATGAACCTGTATCCTATAATGTTCCTTGAAAACTTGGAATGGCCAACTATCATTAATCTGTCGACAGTTGTCAAGATTGTCAAGTCATTTGGCCGTGCTGATAAATATCATTCACAAAATAGCTTTGAATGTATTTGGCTCCCTGATCAATTTCTGCCTTAGGCCCACCAAAGGTTAAACTTGGGCTTGATTATTATTATCAATTTTTCAATCCTCAAAAATTTTATTTAACGCGAATTTTCAGCACAGTCTTTATCAAGTGTGAATTGTTATCAATTGTCAATGAGTGAAATCCATGATTATTACAAGAATATTGTTATTATTTTCTATAAGTTTTATTTCTAAAATATTTTAAAATAAAATCATCTGGGAATAATTAGATTTTTAATTAAACGAAGACGGCATGCTGGGGCATTTTTCCCCTACTGTCTGGATTATGAATATTATCAAGGATTTAATCCTAAATTATATATTTATAATATCATAAAATTTTATATGTATTTAGAGGGTTTCGAAATAAATACTTCAATTGCTTTGACCGATATTTCTAACACTAACTGTAAAAATCGGAATAACAAAATCAGGTTGTGAGGTGCCAATAATCCTGTTGTTGACAAGATGGTGGTGCCCAAAACCATTAAGGACTTCCCACCAAGAAGAATCCTTGATTATTCCACTTTCATTTAATCAGATTCAATCAAATTTGTGACATTCATTTCTAATTTATTAAAATAATTTAATTAATAATTTACGCAATGATAATTCAAATTCAACCAATCACAGCCCGGCAACGGAGCGAGCCGAAATTCGAAACCCTGAAAATATTGAAAAATATATTACTAAATAAAAATAATTTTACTGTCAATCTAGAAACCACTTAAGTAAATTTTTTTCCCGATTTTATTTATTCTCTCAGAAAGAGGTGAATGATTAAGATATGGAATAATTGCCTTCCATGGGACACGTTTCCACTGCGACACTTTCCCACAGATTAGTTGCAGGGCTTGCAAGGTTCCCATGAAGATTTCATAATACTCATATATGGAGTAAATGCGAATTAGATTAAACTTGATTAGATTTTAATTAATTTGCTTATTAGTTTTTATAATAACAATAAATATGGGGGTGGTCGGAATTTTAGAAAATACCCGTTTAAATCCTAACGTAACTCTACTTAAGGTATTTATGGAAAGACTTCAAATTCATAAATCCGTCTGTCATTGTATCCTTTTCCCTTCATATCAAGTACTAGAGAATAATAAAGGCCGACATCTAAACCTATCGAATTCAATCCGTTTAAACAAAGGTCAGCCTCAATGAGCCCCTCTTTAAAAGCAAAGAAAACATACGCAGATCTACTGTAATACGCTGCTACTATTTCTTTCACACTTTGTAGAATTTTTTCATTCTCAAAATATACTAAGATATTAGCATTCCAAAAATTGTTATGCACAAATTGATCTCTTTTCTCAACCTTTGATACCCTTGTAATTTGTAAAAGCATTCTCTCGGCATCTTATAAAGTCTAAATCTCAAGGAACTTATTATTCATTCATTCAAAACCGAATATTTAAACTTCTTTGACATAGGTATAAAGACCATAAAGACGTACATAATATAAAAATGTATATCTTTCAGTGTCGGTGCAAAGGTTTGGCAAACAATACTCTTATCTAGGTCGCAATATCTCAGGGGACGCAGAAATTTTGATTATTTTTTTAATAAATATTTCTGACATTTTCGAATTTTGACTATTCATACGATATTATCCAATAATTTATTATAAATTAATTTGTAATAATTGGTGGGGCACCTGGTTATCTCTGCTATCTCATGCATGCATTATTTCAATGTAAAAAACTAATTGGTTTCTAAATGTATACAATTTTCTTGGAAATTACGTAAATTTTGTTCCTTGTCTATGGCGCAAGTTTGGATTTTCCCGCATCTGATGTCTTTTATTACTTAATTAAATTATAAATTAAATAGTGTTATATGATTAAGTAACAGTACGTTAAAAAATCCATTAATGAAAAGCAAATGATAAATAAAATTTAGATAAATAATAAACAGTGATATAATGTGAGCAGTCAGACAATCAAGATAATCAATCAAACATATAAGCATTCATACTCATTAATTATACAGGTTTACATTACATAATGTAGGGCTCAAAGCGATCAAATATCTCAATATTATTTATCAACAGTCATTAAAATATCAATAAAATCTTCATTTTATTTTTTAGACTATCGATCAATATTTTATTTTCATATTGAACGGATATTGATTTGATGTTGAGTTATAAATAATTTAGTGACAATTAATTTAAATTTGATTAATTTAATATTATGCGTCCTTGCATTCATTACACAGTAAATTAAAGGATATTTTTCCAATTCAAAGAATTAATCAAAATTTAAATCTTTCGACTCGCTTCTTAGATTTGGGAAATAATTACCGAGGAATTGGTAAAACATCAGAATTATTTCCTACAATATTATTAGTTATCTATAGGTCTAGCGTACTCCAATCAAGGGGAAATTAATCACCTATTTGCATGCTTCATTAGGCAAATTATCCACTTCAGCGTCCATTTTAGAAGTCGGGAAATTTATCCATTTTTCCAGTAGCATAATTCAATTTTTTCTTTATATTTAATGAAGAGTAGCTGAAGTTTTTGCCATTAAAAACAGTTTTAAAATTTTATCTGAAATCTGCAATCATGTCCTTAATGGAAGGAGAATCAACTGTTGATTATTTGGGAAGGAAATAAGATTTAGCGGATGAGGACTAATTTCTGTTGAATAAAATATAAATATAAATCTAAATATTTTTTTTTACTTATTTGATGGCATAATATTCAGTAATTACTAGATTATTTTAAGGGGCATCACTAGATTCATAATATTAAAGAAGATTTCTTTCTTTCCTCAAAAGGTTAAAGCAATTAACCCTACAATACGTACAGCATTATATCTTGTACAGACCAAATCAGGATTTCTGTAGTTAATGGTAAGTATAAAATCATCATAATTTCTGCCGTACCATATTAGACACATTATACGCTATCTATATCATATGATAAGTTTTTTTTATTTTTTTTTTATTTTTTTTATTTTTTTATATATTATTTTATCTAGATTATTTATGATAAATAATTTATTTATTATAGCTAAATAGTTAAAAATAACAGAAATATAGGGCTAACTAAATTTTTTCATAAAATTAAATATATATAATTAAACATATAATTAATAGAAATTCGAAATATACACTAAATATTTTTAATAAATACAATGTCAATTGAAAAGAAATCAGAGGTGAAAATTGAAAAACGTTCTTATAATAAATATTTTTTTAAAATATCACTTTTTAATATTAATGCAATCATTGGTCATAAATATTATTAATTAATTTTTCTATATCAATTTTACTGAAATAGTTATTATAATTAATTATTTATAATTTTAACTGTAGATTTTATTTAAATTTTATTTTTATTATTATTATTTTTATTATTATTTTTATTATTATTATTATTATTATTATTATTATTATTATTATTATTATTATTATTATTATTATTATTATTATTATTATTATTATTATTATTATTATTATTATGTCAAACTATATTAAAGATAAATAAGTCAGACTCGAGATTTTTAACTATTTTTTGTAAGTTCCATTTGTATTCTAAATAATTAATTTATTTGTTTAACTGAATGACGAGCGTTATTAAGGTTGTTAAGGATGAAAAAGCAATACTTTTTCCTTAAAGCAATTACGAGTTAATTAAATGAAAGATTTGAAATCAATTTCGTTTTTTTGATTGGGATTTATCAAATTATTCATCAAAAATCCCCCCAGACTCGATTTATTCTAATTAGAATGTTTTGACTTTTTAGTACGAGACCAAAAACAATTTCTCTTAGTAATTTGTTGTAGAATTTTCTCTATGAAATTATTTTTGGGTTGCAGAAAATTATTTTTCGTTTGAATTGGTTGGAATGAATTCCAAATTGTTTGTTTTTCTGTCATCTGTTTTTTCCCAGTTATTAGAGTGAGAAAGCGGTTCATTAGATATGTCATGGAACGGTGCAACCATGGCCAAGCCGTCATGGTACTCAGGGATTTATCAATGCTGAATGTGTTAATAATTTCTTTTGATCTTACTTTTTGTAATTGCTAATGGAATGTGAATGTTTCTCCATTTATGCTCTATTTTATTATTATATTATTATTATTATTATTATTATTATTATTATTATTATTATTATTATTATTATTATTATTATTATTATTATTATTATTATTATTATTATTATTATTATTATTATTATTATTATTATTATTATTATTATTATTATTATTATTATTTATTATTATTATTATTATTATTATTATTATTATTATTATTATTATTATTATTATTATTATTATTATTATTTATTATTATTATTATTATTATTATTATTATTATTATTATTATTATTATTATTATTATTATTATTATTATTATTATTATTATTATATTATTATTATGTTATTTTATCAAACATAATAAAAATGATAATTAAATTTAATATCTTTAGAATATTTATTACAATAATGTCTCATAAATGTAAATCTTGAATGAAAGCGAATTTTATTAATTTTGCTATTTTAGTAAATATTTTAACAAATATTAATTAATATAATTTGAAAATAATAATTGATAATAAAAAGTAAAATAAAATAATATTTCCAGAATTTATAAGATCGGATCATTGATGAGCAATTAAAAAGGTGCGAGCGACGTATTCAAGCTGGCTACGGGAAAATTTTTCGACTGCGCTGGGAAAAGTCTAAAGTTTCTATGAGTTGAAAGAAATGATTAATCTTCAATTCTCCCGGAAAAATTCTAATCTCATTTTATGGAATTTGAAATAATTATTTTCATCTATCTATTTACTTTATCTTCATTTCTTTTTAGACTATCAATCAATATTTTCTATATTGCCTTTTTCAAATTTCTGTTTATGATTTCAGCGGCTGCCTTTTTGTGCATGAGCTTGGGAGAGAGGTATCTAGAGGATGAGAAATACGCAATATGTAGGAAATATATCAAGGATTAATTTTTTGTATTTGAATTTGGAAATGGGTGAAGGATTAGGTAGGTTATGGAGAGAAGGCTTTGGAGACGGATTTGTTAGAAGATTTTTTCAAGGGTTCGGAAATTAGAAAATGTTTAGTTAGACATCAATTCATTTATTAATGAATTAATTAAGATTCGAGTTGAATAAATACTGAGAAAAATTAACCAAGTAGATTTCAAAGCTCCATTATTATGACAAAATGAATAACGGCAGTAAGAGGCAATGATGGAACCCAGACAAAATTAATAATTGTGTTTATAGTTTGAGTGTTTGTAATGACAGCCGAAGAAACTGTAGATGAAAGCCATTTATTAAACTATTAACAAGGATAGACGAAGAGATTCACAATTCAGAAATTCAGGTTTTGCACCAGGTAAAGAAATTGAAAATAAGGTTATGGGTAAACGCTTAGAGCAACAGAAAGTGGAAAATATAAAACTATAAGAAGAATCTAGGATAATGAATCAAAATGTTATTGAGGTAAATATTATTATTATTATTTAATTGTTTTAATTTAATGTGTAATCTAAATCTTTTTCTAGCAATCACTAAACTTTATTTGATTTTCTTTATGAAAATTACTATAATAAATGTTTAAAAATAATAATGTTAAAAATAATTTATAGTCAATTTAGATAAAAATTTACAAAAAATCAGTGTAAAATATAAACCCCATTATAACAAAAATTAAGAACCAATCAAAAATTATTATAACATATTCACCATTATAACAAAATAGTATTATAGGAAATATTTTTTCAAATTTCACCACTGATTTCTTTTCCATTGTATTTATTAAAAAGCTTGACTATGAATCAGTAAATATATCGATGTGCTTTTGATATTTTTACTGATTCAGTCAAGGTTTTTTAATAAACATTATAACAAAACTAATATTTATCTCGTTCTAGTTATACTAAAAAAAGCATTAAACAAATAAATAATTAAATAATAAAGAATATATCAATCCCTTCCCTTATGGCACAATTTAGCAAATATAATCCAAAGCTTTCTATTAAATTTACAATAATCAGGTAAATTTGTAATTTGAATTATTGAACTTCTATGAAAGAACTTACAACCAGGGCCAAATAATCCCATAGTTACAATAGGCACTTTATCTAGGTCCTACGGATAAATTAAATTGGGCTTACAGCCAATATTTAAAATATTTTACAATTAGAAATGTTCAACCTTTTGATAATGCTTTCAATAATTTGCAACTTTACCACGTCCTTCTGGCCTCCTTCCTTCATAATACCTGCTTTCTTTGGTAGCCTTTTTAAAGGATTCTAAGATTTTTTGTTTTATTTAATACAAATGGTTTTTTATTTACTTTATATGCAATTTAGTTTGCAGAATTAGAAATATAATGTAATATATGCATTATTCGTCATATTTTAGTCTCACAATTTCATTTCATTCATTTCGGTATAAATATTCATATAAAATTGATTTATAGAAAGATTATAAAATTCTCGCAATTGTGGGTTGTGGTTGTTGACCTACTTTGGTGATCTTGCTCACAAACCAAACTAAATTTTGTTGCCATGACTTGATTTTCAACCACCGCAAACTTCAACCAAAATATAATGTGACAAGACTACACCTGTCGTAAGTGACGTTGGTGACGTGTAGCCTGGGTGAAACTCGAGACCAAAGGTGAGAACCTCCTGGGTCTGCTGAGTTCACGGACTCCTTTGGTCCAAGATGTGTATGTGTCTAAGCCCAAACATCTTAATTCTGTAGGCCCCAGAAAACCTCATCATGTTGATATTATATATATATATATATATATATATTTCAGTCAAACATTCTACTTCTACAAAGATGAATACCCTAAATTACAGGGTTAAGAAGAAATAGAGGACGCAAACTCGTAGACCCATACTCGTAGACTCCTACACCATTGGTTTGTACACTCTTACATCTTACATTCAGTTCCTTGTCAAGCTAGTAAATTCGAACCATCAAATTTATCATTTTAGTAAAGTTTAATTCGATCGACGATTTCGAAATCCTAATTTTAGAAAAACAAACCAAAATTTCCAAATAATTCGAAACCTATTTTCCCTTAAATTCTAACTTTAGAAATGAATGGTAACTATTAATTTACTGTCTTATTTTAACTAATTCTCTGAAATTCATTCAAAAATCAGACAAATAAATGAGAGAAAAATTGAGATTTATGATAACAACAAATTTGTAGAACTTTTTGATCTATGAATGACGTGAAATATTCTCTTTTTGCTAATTTTTCTAAGAAAAGACAATTCAAAAATTCATAAATTTCGTTTCTTTAAAACTTTCAATTTGAAATCCCATAACCTTTGAATTTAGCAAACAATATTGAAATGTTTATAAATAATTAATTTTAAATTTAAATATTTCATTTTATGTAGAATTTTAAGCAGTTTCTAAGGAAGTTTAAGGAAAATGGAATTCCTATCGACCTATTGAAATCTAGTTTAATATTATGATACTAATAATATTATGGTAAAAATGAAGGTAAAGTAATTACGATCTTGATATTATACAAATTAATGGTATTAGTGACCATTTTGTGGTCAGTGTCATCAATAATAATGCATTGGCAATGATTTCTATGGTGATTATGATAAATAAAGTAGAATAATTCCTAAAATAAACTTCACAATGAAAAGGGTCTGTCGTTATTCCCAGCACATCTGAAAATTCCAATCATTTCTTTCGTCTACCTATTTTTTTAAAATAAAAAAATTTTTCGGGGATAATCTTCATTTTATAGGAGAAATTTGTCATGATGGCTAACTTCCTCAGGAAGTTCGGTAAAATGTATTTTTGTTTCGATATTTTATTTTCAATCTTTTGATAGGTAAAAGTTTTTTACCATCAAATTTTTGTAGAATTATTTTCCTTAAAACTGTTATAAATCTTTTTTTTATAAATTTTTAAAATTTTCTATTCAAATTTCTGCCTTAAGGGGTCTTACTTAAGGGGTCTCATTTGCTTGAAGGTTTTGTCCCAACACAACTACATAAAAGCTCATTATTAATTAAAACATTATTAAATGAAACACTAATATAATTAAAAGTTAAGGTCATGCTAATAAATGAGAAATTTACTTAAATTAAATTAAAAAAATTATAATTACCATCATACTAATTTTTCGTAAGTAGAATGTAAATCATATGGGAAATTTGTTTTAATACTGTGCATATTTGATTGATTTTTTAAAATTGTAATTTATATTTCACTATATTAAATTTTTTAATAAACTTTAAAACCAATTTTTAATAATGGGAAAAGAGAAACCTGGATTTTTAACAGCTAAAGCTATTTCTAATCGTATTAAATCTAAAGGTCTACAAAAATTAAGATGGTTTTGTCAAATGTGTCAGAAACAATGCAGAGATGAAAATGGATATAAATGTCACATTTCTTCAGAAAGTCATCATCGACAAATGTTACTTTTCGATGAGAATTCAAATCATTTTTTAGCCAATTATACCCGAATATTTATGAAAGGTTATCTAGATGTTCTTCGTCGACAATTTGGTGGGAAAAGAACCCAGGCAAATGTTGTATATCAGGAATATATTAAAGATAAAGAACATGTCCACATGAACAGTACGAAATTCACAACATTAACCGGATTTATTAACTGTCTTCACAAAATGGGAATTTGTCGTGTCGATCAAACTGATAAAGGCTGGTTTATTGAATATATCGACAAAGATCCGGAACAAGAACATTTGGAAAAGAAAAAGCGTAAATTAGATAAAACCATTCGAGAAGAAGACGAGCAGTTCTTTGCACAAATCGAAAAGAATCTCAGTAAAAAACCGCGAACCGAAGAAACAGAAATCGAGATTCCGTCGGAATTATTGAAAACAGACGAAGAGAAAATCACTTTTAATTTCTTCAAAATCGAGCCGAAAATCGAGCTGGCATTGAAACCGGAAACAAAAGGAAATGAATCTATCGAGTTAATCCAATCAACGAACGACATCAATGGCCAGCTTCATATGAAACCCGCCTCGAGAATCGACATTGAGGTAAAGCAAAAAGAAGCCCGACACCAGAAAGAACACCGCTCTGCATCGATCCGGCCGTCGACATCGAGCGAGCTCGATAAACCGAAGAAAGCTTTGTCAACTCTGGAACAAATGAAAGTGGAACAGGAACGGACAAAGGAGAAAATGAACCGGACAAAACATTGGCTGCACGAGGGAATCATAGTGAAATTAATCGATAGAAATCTGCCCGAGGAACTGCAGAATCGCAACGTTGTGGTAAAGCAGTTGGAGGGCCGATTTGCTGGCGTTGCCAAGACTATCGATATGCCAGAAGGGACAGCCAACAAGAAGCTGCGCATCCAACAGGAGCACGTAATTACCGTGATACCGAAACGCCTCATGGAGAAAGTGCTCATTGTCAATGGCGGATATCGCGACTGCCGCGGCAAATTGATCAGTATTGACCGCAAGCATTCCACTGCAGAAATTGAGCTCATCTCTGGCATTCACACCGGTATGAAATTATCTCATGTAAGTTTTGATGATTTCTCGAAATTGTTTGATCAGAATTGATCACATTTGTTTAATATAATTCTTTCCATTCGTTCATTATAATTGGTTTTTGGGAGGTCCGTCAATATGTGATTTCGTTGATTTGTGATATATTTACCTTATTAGCATTGATTTTATGTGATTGGCATTGATTTTGTGTGATTGGCATTGATCTTGTCTGATTGGCATTGATTTTGTATGGTTGGCATTGATTTTATGTGATTGGTATCGATTTTATGGGATTTCGTTGATTTGTGATATATTTACCTTATTAGCATTGATTTTATGTGATTGGCATTGATTTTGTCTGATTGGTATTGATTTTGTATGATTGGCATTGATTTTGTGTGATTGGCATTGATTTTATGTGATTGGCATTGATTTTGTCTGATTGGTATTGATTTTGTATGGTTGACATTGATTATGTGTGTTTGGCATTGATCTTGTCTGATTGGTATTGATTTTATGTGATTGGCATTGATTTTATGTTATTGGTATCGATTTTGTGATTTCGTTGATTTGTGATATATTTACCTTATTAGCATTGATTTTATGTGATTGGCATTGATTTTGTCTGATTGGTATTGATTTTGTATGATTGGCATTGATTTTGTGTGATTGGCATTGATTTTATGTGATTGGCATTGATTTTGTCTGATTGGTATTGATTTTGTATGGTTGACATTGATTATGTGTGTTTGGCATTGATCTTGTCTGATTGGTATTGATTTTATGTGATTGGCATTGATTTTATGTTATTGGTATCGATTTTGTGATTTCGTTGATTTGTGATATATTTACCTTATTAGCATTGATTTTATGTGATTGGCATTGATTTTGTCTGATTGGTATTGATTTTGTATGATTGGCATTGATTTTGTGTGATTGGCATTGATTTTATGTGATTGGCATTGATTTTGTCTGATTGGTATTGATTTTGTATGGTTGACATTGATTATGTGTGTTTGGCATTGATCTTGTCTGATTGGTATTGATTTTATGTGATTGGCATTGATTTTATGTTATTGGTATCGATTTTGTGATTTCGTTGATTTGTGATATATTTACCTTATTAGCATTGATTTTATGTGATTGGCATTGATTTTGTGTGATTGGCATTGATTTTGTGTGATTGGCATTGATTTTGTATGGTTGGCATTGATTTTATGTGATTGGTATCGATTTTATGGGATTTCGTTGATTTGTGATATATTTACCTTATTAGCATTGATTTTATGTGATTGGCATTGATCTTGTCTGATTGGTATTGATTTTGTATGGTTGGCATTGATTTTATGTGATTGGTATCGATTTTATGGGATTTCGTTGATTTGTGATATATTTACCTTATTAGCATTGATTTTATGTAGTGAGTCCAAATAATCGTATTTTCAGTTATCCGGGTAATCGAGTATTTATTTTTTTTCATTACCCGGATACCCGGGTACCCGGGTAATGAAAAAATTACCCACACCATGTTATGTTAATTAAATTTAAAATAAAATGCAACACTTTTAGTTTTAAATCTATTTTTTATTTAAAAAATAATACTTTAGAAATACAAGTTTGTCAACCGTTTCCATTTTTAACTGATTTCGGGTTTTTGTGACAAAAGTTGAAGCTACCGAAAACACTCTTTCACTTACTGTTGACGTTGGTTGTATTGTCAATAGTGCTGTAAAAAGTTTTCCAATAGAGTCACCTCGTTTTGAACAATCTTTCTCCCACAACTTCATTTCTTTTTCCAATGTGGATTTTCTCTCATTATATTCTTTCGGAACAGTCATAATTAATTCAATTGTTTTTTGGAGTTCATCATAATTTGAAACCAAACCATTATTTGAAATTATTTCTTCATTTTCAATTGTTAACTCTGTATTCATCTGTGTGTTTGCAGGATCTTCATTGAACAGCCTTTTGAAGGTTTCTTTAGCCAATAAATGAATAGAACTTTTTTTTAAATAAGTAAAATGGCAGTTAATATCTGGTTTAGGATAATTTCCAGATTGTAAAAAACGCAAGAGTGATACAACATCCTCATTTCGTCTTTCTTCAATTCTTTTCTTCAAAGCAGTGAACATTTCCATGGCTAACTGCGTATTTGTTTCTTTTAGTTTGTTTAGCAAAAAAATGCATACTCCTTCAGCTTTTAAAAGATTATTATTATCTTTACTGAGCTCTTTAACAGCAAGCTCAACCGGTTGTAAAACATGTGATATTTCTTCTAAAACTTTGATATTTTTTTCTGAACATTTTTGCTGACCTAATTCCATTAGAGCCTTTTGTATACAATCGTATATTTTTATGAAACGATTTACCATTGGTATTATTGAGTTCCATCTTGTTTTGCAATCGAGTAGCAATCGTAACTTTTTGCCTTCTTGATCTATTATATGCTTTTCAAGAACACTGCTCCGAACTGAAGAATATTTGAAAAATTTAATAATTTTTCGTGTTTCATCAAGAATTTTGCCAATGTCTTCACGAAAGATTGGTAATTGTCTAACTGAATCATTTTGTAAATTTAAGTTACCATCAAAAGCAAATGCATCAGCTACCTCATCATTTTGTTCGGTAGTTTCAACACAATCATCATCTGCTGAATTTTCATCATATTCTAAATTCTCATCATCTTGGAAATTTGTATCAATTACCGCATCATCATTCGTAATTAAACTCCCACTTTTTTATAAAATACATCAAGTACAGCAAGATGTATAGCATGGTTGTAGCATAACTGAGAAAATGGTAAAATATTTTTCCCATATTTTACCATGACTGATGCTCCATCATGTGTGGATCCGACGATATCATTATCCATCTCAAGTCCATAATCTTTAAGTTTTGCTTTTACCAAATCGATGGTGGCATTTGAATCACAAGAACCTATTATTGCAGATAGACCCAAGACTACAGGTGGCTTTGTTGCTGAATGAAGAGTGATATTCATGAACCTTCTAACGTTTATATCACTCCATTCATCGACAGTAATACTGAATCTCTCTCCAGATTTTTTTTGCTCTAATAACGACGCAATTAATTCTTCTTTTTTTTCTTTATAAAAATCCATTATATATTTCATTACCGTTGTTTCACTTTTTGGCATTTTATAATTACGACTTGCTACGAAACCCCTAATGGCTTCAGATGAAGTAATTCCTTTGATGCTAAATCCATCTTTCGTCGCACATTTCGCCAATATTTCATTCAATGATTCTCGACTTATGAAATTTATTATTCCATTTCCAACTGATTTTGTGTTTTTTGAAGAAGATGCATCAGTTTCATTTGTGCCGCCCAAATTTCTTTTTTGTAAAGATATGCTATGTAATTTTAAATGATTTATCATTCCAGTAGTATTAGATCCCGGACGTTGAATTATAGATTTGCATATGTTACAAACAGACTGCGATTTCTCTTTTTTTGTAAAATATTTCCATACCTCTGATTTTTCGAAGACATTTTTGGGTATATGTAAATAAATCACTAAAATAAAAAATCAAAACATTGAAAATCACTAAATTGAAAATTGAAATTTATACGTATTTAAATATGCATTTATTACATGAAATTTAGTACATTTTACTCAAAACACTTCACTTACCAAAGGCAGCTATATATATTAAAAAATTAAGTATTTATTTTATTTATTTCACAAATTTTTTTTAAATATTTCACTTTCTTGCAAATTTTACGTCATACAACTTCAAATTACAAATGTTATTTATTTTATGTAGGTATGATATTTGAAACTAAGTTAAAAATCAACGGTTGCTAAGCAACTTTATTATAGAAGTAAAAGAAGAAAAAACGATAGAATACCGATACTCGATTGATTAATATGTAGTTAAATGAATGTGCAATATTTACATTTTTTTTGTCTAAATATTATACTCGATACTCGAAAAAAATATTCCGAGTAGTCGACTACTCGGAACTTGCTTATAAAGTATCAATTACTCGGGTACTCGGGTAATCGATAATCGTAATTGGATTCCCTAATTTTATGTGATTGGCATTGATTTTGTCTGATTGGTATTGATTTTGTATGATTGGCATTGATTTTGTGTGATTGGCATTGATTTTATGTGATTGGCATTGATTTTGTCTGATTGGTATTGATTTTGTATGGTTGACATTGATTATGTGTGTTTGGCATTGATCTTGTCTGATTGGTATTGATTTTATGTGATTGGCATTGATTTTATGTTATTGGTATCGATTTTGTGATTTCGTTGATTTGTGATATATTTACCTTATTAGCATTGATTTTATGTGATTGGCATTGATTTTGTCTGATTGGTATTGATTTTGTATGATTGGCATTGATTTTGTGTGATTGGCATTGATTTTATGTGATTGGCATTGATTTTGTCTGATTGGTATTGATTTTGTATGGTTGGCATTGATTTTGTATGGTTGGCAATGATTTTATGTGTTTGGCATTGATTTTATGTGATTGGTATTGATTTTATGTTATTGGTATCGATTTTGTGATTTCGTTGATTTGTGATATATTTACCTTATTAGCATTGATTTTATGTGATTAGCATTGATCTTGTCTGATTGGTATTGATTTTGTATGGTTGGCATTGATTTTATGTGATTGGTATCGATTTTATGGGATTTCGTTGATTTGTGATATATTTACCTTATTAGCATTGATTTTATGTGATTGGCATTGATCTTGTCTGATTGGTATTGATTTTATGTGATTGGTATCGATTTTGTATGGTTGGCATTGATTTTATGTGATTGGTATTGATTTTATGTTATTGGTATCGATTTTGTGATTGATATCGATTTTATGTGATTGGTATTGATTTTATGTGATTGGTATCGATTTTGTATGGTTGGCATTGATTTTATGTGATTGGTATTGATTTTATGTTATTGGTATCGATTTTGTGATTGATATCGATTTTATGTGATTGGCACTGATCTTGTATGATTGGCATTGATTTTATGTTATTGTATCGATTTTGTATGGTTGGCATTGATTTTGTGCGATTGGCATTAATTTTATGTTATTGGCATTGATCTTGTCTGATTGGTATTGATTTTATGATATTGGTATCGATTTTGTGATTGGTATTGATTTTGTATTGATTTTATGCGATTGGTTTTATATTATTGGTATTGATTTTGTATGGTTGGCATTGATTATGTGTGATTGGTATTCATTTTATGTGATTGGTATTGATTTTGTATGGTTGGCATTGATTATGTGTGATTGGTATTCATTTTATGTTATTTGTATCGATTTTGTTCATTATAATTTATGTTTGAGGTGGTCCAATGATTGTATGGTTACGTTGATTTGTGATGAATTTGTGTTATTAGTATTGATCTTGGTGAATTGTAAACATAAGTGGTTGGTAATGATTTTAAGGTTGCAATTGAGTGTATCAGTTTAGGTTATAACAAAATCAAATTAGTCTGAATTAATGTGTGATGGATACTTTTTGGCAGTTAAATATAAGTCCAAGATCGGGTGAAATTAATTTACAACGATGAAATCCGTGACAAATACGAATTATCATGGTGGTTATCCCAATATTGAAGAATTGAAATAGAACTGATTTGGAATGGTCATGATAATAAGATGAAGAATCTTTGATTTGAATTTTATCTTCAAAATTAATGCTGAAGATGAATTTTGGTTTGTATTTTGCATCCACTTTCCAAGTAATTCCCACAAGCTGAATTTGGATTTTCTCAGATTAATAATTACTTTCGGCATTTAATTATTTGCATTGGCCTAGGAAGTCAAATGGATTTAATCATATTGAATGAATGATTGAATCCTTCCTCTCTCAGAAGCACACAAAGAAAAACTTGTTAAATTTTGTTTTGGAGTGATTAGAATCTATTTTAGGTCAAAATATTTCATTTATGAATAAATATTATGACTTGCATAGTTATTATTTGAATTATATTAGGTTGTCCCATAAGTCTATTTCGCAAATACGCACAAAGGAATTTTCATCCACGAACCTATATGAACCTGTGAGGTTTTAAGTTCAATGTTATCATTGCATTCAGTCAGCCTTTAGCTATCAAATAGTGTAAATCAAATAACTAATAGTAAAACCATTTTTGATTATTGAACGATGGAAAATCAAAGAAAACATTTAAGACATGTGATGCTACATTGTTTTAAAAAAGGTTTTAGTGCTAGTGGTACAGTAAATGAGATTTTTATGGTTTGTGGGAATGACGTTACAAGTGTTCAAAAAGTTCGCAGTTGGTTAAGGAGATTCAGAGCCGCTAATTTTAATCTGGAAGACGAATAACGTTGTGGCCACCCATCCACTACGAACACGGATCTAATCATAGCCATGGTTGAAGAAAATCCGCGATATACTGTTCGCGAAATAGCTAACAAGTTAGAAATTCCTCGAACATCCGTCCATAATCATCTGACAAAATTGGGTTACATCAATCGTTCAGATGTGTGGCTTCCTCATGAACTGACTGACTCAAATAAACTTAACGTATTTCAACATGCGATCTTCTTCTTCAACGACATAATAGCCAACCTTTTTTGAAGAGACTTGTCACTGGGGATGAAAGTTGAATACTCTATGAGAATATTCAACGTAAACGGTCTTGGACAAATGGTTCAGAAGCTAAACCTGTCTAACATCCAACATACGTTTTCTATGCATTTGGTAGGATTGGAAGGGGGTAGTTTATTATGAGCTACTTCAGCAAGGTGAAACAATCAATTCAACGAAATACTGTTGCCAACTAGACAATCTAAAGGATACAATTGCCAGAAAACGGCCAGAATTAGCGAACAGACGAGGCGTTGTTTTTCATCACGATAACGCTAGGCCTCATGTTTCTTTACTCGTCAGAAATAAATTATTATCATTTAACTGGGATGTTTTACCATATTCTCCATACTCTCCGGATATTGCTCCTTCAGATTATTATTTGTTTCTTTCATTGAAAAATTCTTTACGTGGTAAAAATTTTAATTAAAAAAATGATTAAAAAATGTACCTTGATCAATATTTTGCCGACAAACCTGGGAAATTTTGGGAAGAAGGCATTATGAGGCTTCCTGAGAGATGAAAAAAGGTAAAAGAACAGAATGGATCATATATTATTCAATAAATTTTTATGAAATACAAATTATTGTTTATTTTTTTCTTAATATGAAAACGAAAGAAACTTATGGGACAACCTAATATGTTAATTAATGATTCCGCTATCGACAAATTAATTTTTAAGTTTAAATAATGATAATAGTAATAGATTGACAAGGACTATCTTATAGTCGAATTTTTTTCATTAAATACATTATTTGCAGCAAAAGGCTTAAATTATCATTTTATTGTTTTAAGTAATAAGAATAATAATTAGTAAACTTTAATGTAGTAATTACTCACTGAAATGATTCGACCTATATTGGACCTTGTTCGTTCTAACAGGAAATTCTATTTTGCGAATTAATTTTTATTTTTCTAAATCGGACAATTTACTTGTATGAATTGAGATAGTTCTCAGTGCAGCAATTAAGATACAGTAAACTAAAGTTTCTTTTCATGCGGGAAAATTGGAAAATGTTTTGTTAACTCAAATATTCGTGATAACTTTCCTAATGGGCAAAGAGTGAGTAAATGGTCACCGAATTTCATAAATGATTTAAACAAAATGCAAATTGTAGATAAGTTTACATAAAATAGTGACTGGAGTATTAACATACAAATTGATGTCATCTTTGCATAATGACAAATGTTAATTATAAAAACTCAATAAATAACAATATTTCCCCCCCCCCAGTTCGCCAGCAATTGTAAATAGACTACGTGGTAAAAAACAAGACACGTCAATTCAAAGCATAACATAGAAACCAAATCACAATTTAGTAAAAATATATTTATTGAAGTTATTATTATCATGTTTGTAAGTAATGAATGTGATGTTATGAATTGAGAGGGGTTGACACAGAGGCAGGAGTAAATTTATTAATAAGTTAATTGACCAATTACAAACACAAGTCACTCAAGTTCAGCTTATATATATGACTCAGTTCGTACACCGTATATTTTCTGTTTAAAGCCATCTGGGTTATATACGTCTACGTTTTTCAGTGTGGATAATTGAATCATTTTATTTTTAGTAAAAAATAATTAAAATTGGTCCTTATCACCGTATAGGGTTTTTGAGCTGCAACTTATTTTTGTAGGTAGTTCCTTAAAATGATTTTTGCTAATAGAAATAAACGAACAGAGGATCGCACCTATTTGAGGGAATTTTGGGAACGAGTTATTACAGAATGGAGAGAATCTTTTATTTCTCAATTTCCACGAAGAGTGAAACAATAAATTGTAATGCAGATTATTTTTTCATTTCTTAAAATGCATTTTTTACTGTTATACTGGTGAATTTTATTTGATCATAAATAAAATTGTTGGGGTCATATTAAAAAATTATTATTAATTTTTATTAATCGTTTATGCAATAACGTTAACATAAAATTTAAATGAAATAAAAATTGTTAAAAATTTAATTGGATTTTGAAAAGTTTTCAACAGAAACTTATTTAAGAAAAAAGAAATTAAAAAATTTTAATTTGATATGATTTTTACAACATTAGTATTTGTAAGTCAATGCAAATTTTTTTAATTAAGATTAATTAATAAGATGTTGTTTAAATATTATTTTCCGCAAACTTTAATTTTAATAGAAATAATATATATGTTAAATGTAATTTTAGATAAATTTGAAGAATTGAATAATTTTCAAGGTAATTTCAATACATTTCTGTATATATTTTATATTGAAATTTTAATTTCATTATATTTAGTATTAAATAGAAATGCCTTTAAAATATTAATATCACCATATTTTCTTAAAATTTATTAAACTGAACTGCAAATTTTTATTAAAAAAATTAATTGTTTGTATTTTCTTTTAATTCAAATGAATTTTACAAACGTAAGAAACTTTAGTTAGCTAAATAATTACATTACCCGAATAATAGAAATAAAAAATGGCCTCAAGAAAGAAAACCGTAAAAACCGCTACTGAAGTTACCACTTTGGGACCTAAATTGGTTGATGGGAGAAGAAAATTTCGGTGTCTGCCACATCTATGCTGGAAAGAATGACACCTTTATTCACGTTACTGACGTGACTGGAGCTGAAACATTCGTCAAAATTACCGGAGGTATGAAAGTCAAAGCCGACAGGGACGAACCCAGTCCATATGCTGCTATGCTTGCAGCTCAAGATGTCGCTGACAAATGCAAAGTACTCGGAATCACCGCCGTCCATATCGAAATCAGAGGAGGTGGAGGATTGAAGAGATCACCAGCTCCATCTCCAGCTGCTGCAACTGCCATGAGAGCCTTAGCAAGAGCTGGAATGAAGATTGGCAGAATAGAAAACGTCACCCCAGTTCCCCATGATTCCACAAGAAGGAAAGGTGGTCGTCGTGGTAGAAGATTGTAAATCTCTTGGATAACATTTATTTAAATATAATTTGGAATGAGTTTTCATTTTTTATTAAGTTTTCATTTATTTTTGAACACATCAATAATTCTCAATTTATTGTTCTACTCATTCATAAGCAAGTTTTAGCTATTTTGGGGTTCCGGGCATTCTCCAGATGTTCCTGGTAATCAGATTATACAATCTATTAAACCAATAATGAATAATATAACAGAAATAATCAATAATGAATATTATAACAGAAATAATCAATAATGAATATTATAACAGAAATAATCAATAATGAATATTATAATACAAATAATCAATAATGAATATTATAGCAGAAATAATCAATAACGGATATTATAATACAAATAATCGATACAGGGTTTTCGCGTCAATTTCGTAATTTTAAACCTCAATTTCGTACATTTATTTAATTTACCCATATAATTTAATTTTTGAAAGGTCAATTTTGTTTTTAAGAAAGTCGATTTCGTAATAAAAAAATACAAGCATGTAAATGTTTTGTTTGGGAAAAAAATTAATTAATTAATAAATAATTTAAACACTCAATTAAAATGCAGATTTTCCATTGTAACTCGTTTTGTGTGCCTATAATAACCGTCAGAATCTTCTACAGTTATACTGTTTCATCCATCTTCAAAAGCCACAATGAGATCTTCAACATTAGCACAATTAGCTCTTCTCACAACATTTTTCCATCTAGAAAACGATTCCTCAATGGAATTTAATGAAGGGGAATATGGTGGTAAATAAACCACTTGATGCCCATTAGCTTCTAATAATATTCTTATTGACGTACATCTGTGAAATGCCACGTTATCCATAATCATAATACAATTTTCCAGATCTCGTTCTCCTAAGCATTCAAAGATAGAATTAAGATAATTTTGAAATATAATTTCAATATAGGACCTGTCACTTACCTTTTTAAATAGCATGCCGCGCCGTGTCATGGCTCAACATACTGAAATATTCCTCGACCTAATATTTCTAACTACTGTCGTTGGAGTTTCCCTCACAGGGGCTCTCCCGTGTTTAACTCTGAAACTTACTACCGCATCGAGAAAAATAATTTTATTTGGTGGAAATCTTTCCTCGAGGTTATAAAAGTTTTCAGAATAAATTCTTCTGGTTTCGATGACATCAACATCATTTCTTCTTTGAGGTAATATCTTAATAAGCTTCAGTGAATAGTGCAAATCCTTTAGACACTTTGGAATTGTTGGATTGGATATGTTAATACCTAAGCCTTCGAAAACAGCGGCTCCAATACGTCTTAACGTCAGTGAGCAATCGACATCAACAAGATGCCTTAAATATTCCCTTACCTCCTAGTTTACTTTACTGTGTCTCAATATACCTCTTGGAATAACAGAAGACCTTCCAGTTTTTTTAAAAGTATCAATTATACTATAAATAGTACTGCGTTGCAAGTTTTCATACACTGATAATGAAGATACTGATTGAATGATACTTGATATATGCTTGAATGATACGAGATCTTCGGCTTGTGTCGATTCTATTGTAAGATTGCCTCTTGATTCTTGGAGTTTGCGATTGCATAGAATTAAATAAATGTACAAAATTGAGTTTTAGAATTACGAAATTGAGGTTTAGAATTACGAAATTGACCCGAAAACCCTGTATTATAACAATGATAATGAATATTATAACAGAAATAATCGATATTATAATACAAATAATCAATAATGTATATTATCCAAATACATAATTATCTATGTATGCATGTGAATTATGGAGTGATTATGGAATAACGTTTAATTAAAATAACCAAATCTCAAATTATATTATAACTTAATTTTGATCGACAACATGGCATTTTTATTTCAATGTTATCTGAAAATCGACTTTTCTCTATCGAATGATGCAAAATTTGGCCGATTTATTTTTATTACTTACTCGTTTTTGCTTTAGTAAATATTAATTAAACCACATATTACACCAATCCCTCGAATTACGCGTTTTCACTTTTACGCGCTCATCAAAATGAATACTTTTTTAATGAGATCAAACATATTTGGTGGCAAGTGTCTCAAATGCATATGTAGCGATTTCGAGCCAATCAAAAAGAAAAAATTGGTTGAATTAGAATATAGTAGTGAGTAGGCGGAATAATTAAACTACAATTATTCCTTTTAACTATGAACATGTTATAAATTTTACAATTTAAATGTTGATTTTTTAAATCTATTTCTAAATAAAATTGTATTATTTTATGGCTCGTTTTACGTGAGTTTCTGGAACCTATCCCCTTACTTTATATGAACTCAAAGTTTCGATTTCCGCAGATTTTTATTTTCTAGAACCTATCTTTCATTTTTTTTATGAATTTGAAGTCTCGATGTCTAATCATTAACGTTTCGAGACACTGAACATGGTGTCTATGCTGACAGGGCAACTCGTACACTTCATCGGTCATTTCATAATCTGACAGACAAATGGAACCTGTATCATTAGCTGCGGGGATTTTCTTGACTTGTAATTTTTCAATATCTGCCTCATTTGCTGGTGGAGGACCACTCTGTTCAAATTGATTCATAATACTCGTTACAATATTGTCGTAACTTTGATCTGAAAATATGTTGTTGAGAGATAACTTTACGGATATTTCCTTTGACTTAGGATTAGTTTCACTAGGCCAGTGTTTCTCAAACTATGGGTCGCGAAAGAATTTTTGGTGGGTCGCGATGACTAGAATAACTAGAGTTAAATAGAGTTATTCTCATTAAATAAACATTTATTTTAAAATTAATCTTTGTCATGTGGGTCGCAATAAAATTTTTGGCATGAAATGTCAAAAATTTGGGTCGTGATCAAAAAAGTTTGAGAACCACTGCACTAGGCTATATTTAATGATATTGCATCTTCACCAATGGAACCATTATAGGGTATCAGATCTCGTCGTTACATTATCTCTTTTTGAACGAATTAATTATTGGTGAATTGGACCTTTTACTCCAATAGCGAGAGTCAGTGACAGGAAATCTGTCTATCAGACGTCTGACTTATCCATGTCTTATCTATTATTATTTCTTCTGTTGATGGTTTGAAATTATTTTCAACAAATGATAAAGGATTTCCTGCTTGTATGGATGTACAAATGATATACTGAGATATAGTACTGTTGCCAATTCTTATAATGAATTATCACCGGTGTATATCAGGCGCATCAGAGGACATTTCAACCTATCCAATAAAGGATTTGTCACATTTTCGATATATATTTGTAACCATTCGCCCTGCGCGTTCCAAGCCTCAAACTATGTGTAACGTAATTTTTATCTTAACAATGATGATTTACGGACTAGAATACGTTTTACTAATAGTTGCTAATATGCTTTGAATGTAGATTGTAAACTGAGTAATTATCATTTCCCCACCAACTATAAGTGATTCAAAACCTTTTGATTATCAGAAAGTATATAGAAATAAATAAACTGTAAGGACCACGTTTGTAGGTTGGCAGGAATTTGTCAGTTTCCTGTATTTATAAGAACAAACGTCACAACTAAGGCATTTTTCTAGAAGAATCGTTCAAAGATATATTTATTCACATATCGTAGTATCTAGCGAATGTGGAGGACGGTTACCATAGGTTAAAGCCAATTTGCTCTGCATACTGACAATGACAGTGTATAATTATAACAATCTGCCCACCGCAATGCCATAACTGGCGTATCAAATGAACCAATAACTCACGGTTGCAAACGTCATTTATTAGATCAAAAAGTACAAACAAAATATTGATAAACATAAACATACAAAAAATTAATTAGAAATCCAAAATTATATTAAATGTATTCGAAGAGATTTACAATCTTCTACCACGACGACCACCTTTCCTTCTTGTGGAATCATGGGGAACTGGGGTGACGTTTTCTATTCTGCCAATCTTCATTCCAGCTCTTGCTAAGGCTCTCATGGCAGTTGCAGCAGCTGGAGATGGAGCTGGTGATCTCTTCAATCCTCCACCTCCTCTGATTTCGATATGGACGGCGGTGATTCCGAGTACTTTGCATTTGTCAGCGACATCTTGAGCTGCAAGCATAGCAGCATATGGACTGGGTTCGTCTCTGTCGGCTTTGACTTTCATACCTCCGGTAATTTTGACGAATGTTTCAGCTCCAGTCACGTCAGTAACGTGAATAAAGGTGTCATTCTTTCCAGCATAGATGTGGCAGACACCGAAATTTTCTTCTCCATCAACCAATTTAGGTCCCAAAGTGGTAACTTCAGTAGCGGTTTTTACGGTTTTCTTTCTTGAGGCCATTCTAAATTGATATAATTAATTAGCTAACATTTCAAATGGATTTAAAAAATCTTATAAATTTGAAAAAATTTTCTTACTTCAAAATTTATCTGAGTTAATAATGTTAATAATTTAAACAAAATTTTAATTGAATTTCAATCAATAAATATTATTTTAAAGTCAATAAATTTTTTAAAAATTTATAATATTGTAAACAATGTTTTGAAATTGGTAAAATTATTTGATGTGATTTTTCTGTGCTTTCAAAGGGGAAAAATTTTTAAATTAAATCGATTTTAAAAATTAAAAATTTTATTTTCTATTTATTAAAATAATTGAATATTTCATTGAGTATATTTCATATTAAGCATTTTATCATTTTATCATTTGATTTATTATTCATTTCTAAATAAATACTCATTTGAATAATCAATAAATTAATAATAAAGTGAAATTCAACAAATTAAATGTGAAATACTTTGCAGAATTGATTAATTATTAATTTATAAATTACTTAATTATTTTGTTCACATAAGATTTGGTTTTGTTTTTCATGTCATAATTAATATTTAATAATTAATAATTTCAATTATTGATATTGCAGCAATTATACATGACAAATTGATTAAATTATACTTGATAAAGGCGGTGCTGAAATTTTGTGAGATTGGATAAATATTTGCTCATTCTACACGTGTGATGGGATATATCATTTGCATTAGTTGCTTATGAAATATTGGTTGGGTTCATGTCATTATTTGGGTTCTCTGTGCAATATCTGTACCTGGCCAGCTGAATGAATGCATTACCCACTCTTGCAAGCCCCTATAACGCAATTCTTCCTTTGTAATTCTATCTCTGATAATCATTTATTACTGTTATATCAACATTTATCATATCATTTATGGATGGCACAGAATCATGCACCAGATGCTGGGAGCTCGGGCAAATATTTATATCATCAAATAATTAGAAAATTAAGTGTAAATTGTTTAATATGGCTAATGATGATGATTATGTTTTATAAGGTCCTACTTGCAACCCTTGAAGGTATCACATTGGCTGGTTTTGGTCTTGGGCTTTATTATTATATTATTATTGATTATTTTTATTATTATTATTATTATTATTATTATTATTATTATTATTATTATTATTATTATTATTATTATTATTATTATTATTATTATTATTATTATTATTATTATTATGGTTGTTAATATATTATTATAATTGTTTTAAAAGAATATTGATTTCTGCACAGTGAATTATTACAACGATGCCAGTTCCGCCTCGGCTTTCCTACGTAAGTAACGCAAGCATAGACCGTAGGTAATGAAACTATATAACAATTGAGCTATGCATGCTGAACAGCAAATTTGTGTGAAAATGAACAAATTCTTCTTCATTGTCTTAATGAGCTTTGGCATTATAAATCTGTCACAATCTGTAGCAAATTATGATTTGGAAATGCCAGAAATTATCTCCAAAGGTGAGCAGGCTTCTAGTTGATGCCAATTGAGATCATTATCCATTTAGATTTCAAGTTTGATTACGCAGGAAGTTATGCCAAGAAGTTCTTATCCGAGAAGGAAGGTAATCAAAATGAGAAAACCGTAGAGAAAAAGAAATCCAATTAGAAATGTAAACTGAAATTTTCTCCATTGTATTGAATAAATCTTTGACTTACCCTTCTGCTGTTATCATGCTGTTGCCATTGGTCAGTCACCCGTGAAATCCGCAATGTCCCCTCGGGTTTCACAAGGCCATAAATCATCATAATTGACCATAATTGACCATAATTGACCATTATCATATCTCCTATAGCATTTCATATAAAACTTATTACTAAGTAATAATAATAATTAGAAATTAATTATTCAATACAAATAATCGATTAAATTTTAATTAATTATATTTAATTTGTCGATTTCAGTTTGTAAGTAGATCATTCATATAATAAAAAAAAAGAATTGCAAAACATCATTGAGGAAATAACTGAGGAAAATTTTGATAAAATATATTTTTTTAAATATTTATTTTAATTTGTATTTAACGTGATTTTTCTACAAATTTTTTAATGAAAAATTTTATTGAATTTAATTCACATGAGCACCGGAATAAATTAATAAAATTGATTAAATTTTCAGAATGTTTTTTAAAAATTATTAGAGAAGATAAAAATTTGCAGAAGAAAAATAAAAGAAAAGCACTTCATAAAGGATATCATAAATTATTAGAAATGAGCAGGAAGAGCGAACATAAAATGGCGGACATGAAGAAAGGTTTGGAAAGGAAAATTAATAAAAAAGAAAATAAAGTAAATTCATTGAGTTGAGGTTGCAGCAACCATGGCAACGGTGCACAGATATAACTGTTGGGTTTATTATTTAATGTTCTGGTAGGATTTGGTTTCCTGACTCTGTGTCGCTTCGGTTAAGCAATACAGAGCACAACAAGCAGTAACATTTATTGCCTTTAATATAACAAATTCACAGCATCAATCACTTTATATAGTCAACTAGCTAGGCTACTCAGCGTTACTCGGGCACATAAGCCGTATAGTAAATTGCTTCACTCTGACTCCTTGTATTCTTATTCAAATAAATAAGTCGAAACCAACACAGAATAACTATTTAATTTCAATCAAATTCCACTGTGTCACTCTATTTGCACCTTTCGCTCAATATAAGTATTAGTCGTTAAGGTACGGGGATTACACTTTTTTCCAATTATGATATTTCGTTTTCTGATCTCTGATCACTTGTTTCTCCGAGCTTCTCTGTTTCTGAGCTCTTGTTTTATACAGTTTCTTAGAGAGCAATTATCTACAGAATTGCAATTAATTATCTCCTGGGAATCCTAGGTAGACATTTGAGGGTTTCCAAATTATTTTAATTTGTTTGTTCTAGATTGTCTATTATGTGATCGATCGGGTTTTCCATTGGCTCAGGCTTTCCATTACAGATTAATTAATTTTAATTAATTTGTTTTTTCGCATTAACTTTCTCTGTGAACCCCTTATTAAATTTTCATTATAATTTATGAACTCATCTATCAATTTGGCGTTCAACCATACCCAATTTTGCACTTTTATTGATTTTACCAATATTTGTTATGCCTTCCTTTGATATATAAATGTTTTAGTTTTTGTACTAACCCCAACAATTTTATTAAATGCATTTAAATTTTCAAAAGTAATTATACATCGTAAACATATATTACATTTTATAAGCATGTGAAAATTAAAAAAAAACCTTTACTTGTGTATGTAAATTGTAATTGACATCAGTGTCATATGAAAAACCTGTACCTTTTAAATTTCCTTGCATTTTTATAGCTCTTACTGTAGTGGCCCGAGTTTTCATGTCTGCAAGTCTTGCTTGTCGCTGTTCTTGCGTCTCGTTTGCTTTTTCTGTAGCAGTACGAGTTCTAACCACAATAAGTCTTTCTCGTTACTGCTGTGGAGTTTCATTTGCCCTTCCACTTGCTGCTCTTTTAGTAGAAGAATTAACAGATCCAATTGGAATTTGTCTTTTAGATAACATTATAAGGGAAATAAAATTTATTATAATTTAATGATTTTAAAATGATTCAGAGTTTTGTATCTATGGTACTAAAGAACTAATTTTTTATATCTGTAGATTATAATAGTGAATAGATAGATAGATACAGTTTTATATATTGCAAGGCATGATGCTTAATGTTAATGTAATGCAATAAAGGTATTTGGTGAACAATTAGACAAAAAATAAAATACTACATTACCGAATTTTCTTTAATGGTCACCCTCATTAGGGCTGATCTGAATTGAAGACTTAACCTCAGAATGTAAATGGGACAAAGGGATCACACTATCAGTTATTTATTTATCAAGGAACGCAAGGAACCAGGTAACCCCCTAATCATTAATTGGAACCCAAACTTATTATTAGAAATCAAATATATTTAGATATATAATTTTGCCCTCCAAAGGCATAAAAACGTAAACTTTTTATTTTAAGAAAATAAATTGTACAACTAATTCAATTAATACTTTAATAAAATCACCGCTTTATCTAACTGCCAGACAATTACTTAAGCTCACAAATTCAATAAACTATTTAATCTGATAAATAAACACTTGACTCTGTTCAATCTTCGACGAAACTGACGATTTTTACTGATTTTCATTTGCTTGATATACTCTACGCTACATCCGGTCCCATCGGACAGCGTTTTCTATAATTTCAAAAAAATCAATAAATTTTATAATATAAGTAACACACCAACTCTTGAGTGAGTTGAAAATCTTATTACGCTGGATAGCACCTTTATTATATGATTCTAACTTAGTCAGATAAAAATAAATGTTTTATCATCACAAAATTCAAATAATCAAAATTAGTGATCAAAATAATCGCAAAAAAGCACCAAAAAATTTTTATTATTTATTAATAATTATTTACTTATTTAATTCAAGTTTTCATCAAATTCTGTGTTGAAAATGAACGCCTAGTAATTAGACAAAAATTGGTTTAAAATGTCTAGCAATAATTATATGGTTCAGCAGGATATGGACCACTAGTCTGACTTCATGTGCCCTTGATCAAATGACTTTATTAATATTACAGTTCACAATCTTTCGAAATTAATACAATTCAAATGACTTTACTTGATCTAAGGCTGGGTTAACTCTTTGTGAAACTAATTCAAGTATAATAGTTAAAAAGAATCTAACTCAGCTTCTATAAAATTTCCTCTTCATTTTCAACATACGTTTTGTTTATTCTTAATCTGATCATCTGTTTTCTTTCTGTTGAGGATACATAGATAATAAATAATATGATAAATAAATAAAATTACCTGGGGGAAGCTCGTCATGACGAACGAGACGATCTATTGGAACTTGGAGAAGAAAACTGAAGTAAAAAGAAGTGAGAAATGAGAAAGATAAATCAAACAAAAGAAAGCAAACAAGAAATTAAAACAAAGGTCATCATTAATTAAGATGTACAAAGAGGAAAAGGAATTTCTAATTCCAAAAACAGCAAAAATGCATATCTTGACAATTTGCCACAGATATCGGTAAAGAAAACAAGGCATCTCTCGACATCTGTCAGAGATAAGATAGGAACAGTGGAAAATGCAGAAATGAGAAAAATGGGAAAAAATTATCTTAAGTACCGCAAATGTAACAAGCTATAAAAGAGAAAGACACAGAAGTCAGATGGAGTGGAAAAACGGAGTTAAAGCAGAATTACAGGCAGAAATATTTAATTGGGAGAGTAACGAGAATTTTTGGTCAATAATTTTGGTCAAAGCAAATAGAGCAATTGATTAACGTACCCTGTGAGATGACTAGTGATTATTGCTATTAATACACGGAGAGCTTTTCTTCACGTAAGTGTCACAATAAGCTCTGTATAATTCTCTATTTTAGAGTTGATTGGTTTTGTAATAGCAACTTGTACAATCTATTGTGAATATTAATAAAGTTTATCATGTTCGAGATTGTCAATTTGTGAATCGATAAAACACGCTTGGAGTCAGAGACGGGATTGTTGAATTTAGAGTTATCACTGATCAATAAACCCAACATTACTATGGATCATTAAGAAAGTATAAATAAGTCAGGAAAAATCGACCCCAAAATTCACTTGTATGCCATGAGAAAACACCAAGCACGGTCCATAAGTAGGGATGATAGATTTTTGGTCACTACTGTATATGTCAATTCTGAGATTAAAATTTCACTATTAAACCGGATAGAAGAAAATTTAAAATTGCTAAGCCAGAATGAAGAGAATTCGGTTGATTATAAAGGTATTATCTATTGCAGCCATGGCCAAACGGTGGCCCGCTGGCCAAATGTGGCCCGGACACAATTTTAATCATCAAATCAATAATTGTCTTTTTTAGAATTCATATTCGAATTAGGCATGTTTATAATTTAAAAAATTGATTCTAAGTTTACTTGAATCGTAAAAACGAGTTATATTTATTTAAATGAATTCATTGTGGCCCGTGATAGTATTTTTCCGAAAATTTGGCCCTTCGATTGATTTGGGTTGGCCACCACTGATCTATTGGATATTTTCCAGTGTCTGAAACCGTGAAAATGTGAATCAAGTGTATTTCTTATGATCAAAAACTAAAGTTCTATTTTGTTGGGACTCAGTCGACTTTATGACTGAAGATGACGAGTCAGATACAGAGTTATTTACCTACTGAAACTCCTCTAATATCGCAACCGTAACCAAACAAATACCAATCTGAATTTGATAAGATTTTCACATAAGATTTATATAGATTCCAATAAAGCGGCCTAGCAGCTCACCGCATCAAATTTACCTTCTAATATTCACCTGGCATTATTTAGATGAATCAAAAATTATTTTTGTATTTCACATATTCCAAAAAATTCCTTTTAAAAGGGAAAAATTCCCTAACCCGGATAACCCGAGATTCCTTTTCCTTCTGTACTTTTATCTGCTAACATTCCAGCGTTTCATAGAAAGTCGACAAAAGAGTGGAATTTCCAAATTCATAAACAAAATATTGGCATAATAATTATCTCGCAATTTATATATTTTTAATAAATGAATGTTTATAATTTTTTAACGTTCGATTTGCCCATCACCGCCGGTTCGGCTGATTTATAATCCCACGCACTTATATACATAATAAATTATTATTAATTATTACTAAATATCTATTATTATTTTTATTATTATTATTATTATTATTATTAATATTATTATTATTATTATTATTATTATTATTATTATTATTATTATTATTATTATTATTATTATTATTATTATTATTATTATTATTATTATTATTATTATTATTATTATTATTATTATTATTATTATTATTATTATTATTATTATTATTATTATTATTATTATTATTATTATTATTATTATTATTATTATAACATTGACTAATATTTAAATTTGTACTGTCTGATTAAAACAAAATCATCTGATTAAATTTATCAATTTTAGTCACTTAATAAAATCTCCAGCAGCTCATCTAGATAAACAAATAAAAGATAATGAGAAAATCCGAGAATCTATTAAATAATAGTTAATATATTATCAACACCTTATCTTCCATGAATTCGATATATGGAAATAAACAAACTGTTAGAGGCCCACATGTTCTTTACCAGTCCTAAGTACATCTCTCAGTGTGCAGGGAGGCCAATAATAGATATTGCATCGGTGTGATCTGGTTTGCACATCGCCCTCAATGAGGAATTTTAAGAATGCTCTAATGATTGGTGGAACACAGAATTCTTGTTGTGCGGCAACTTGATGGGTGGTCGACTGCGAGAGGTCCCACAATTCTGCAAGATCTTGAATTCCAAGCTAACATTGTGCAGAAAACACTACATCTGGTGACATCGGGACACGTTAACAGATATGTATATCAACTGTCACTTTATGTGTGGCCAGTGACATAAAGAAGGAAGGAATCGTGCTACACATTCCTGGTGTTCTTGATTGTTCTAGATTAATTACGGCCACTTGTTGATATCGGATGCGGCCGGGATTCTGTTATTACCTCAATTACAAGTACAGGGAAATATAAATAAACTATCCCAATCAGGAGGAATAACAAGTTATCGAGATGGAATTTGTTGTATCATTATAACTTTGGATATTTTTCATTGAAATATTTCATTTCTATTTCTATAACTTTCCCTATAATAATAATAATAATAATAATAATAATAATAATAATAATAATAATAATAATAATAATAATAATAATAATAATAATAATAATAATAATAATAATAAAAATAATAATAATAATAATAATAATAATAATAATAACCGCATTATAATAAATAAATAATAATTTCTTCCAATCATACTTATGATAATGCCGACAATAAAACCAATAACAGTGATCCTAAGTAAACAAATAAATACCTTTTAACCAAGGGTCATAGTGGACCTGTTTTTTACAATTTGGTAACTGACATCCTTGTTTCATTGTTATTTCCTTCTTTTGATCTATTATTTGTCATTTTCAGTGATTTATAGAATTCTTTAATACACTTAATAACTTTTTAATTTTGATAAATCTCGCTTTTAAGGGGGCATAATTATTCCTATAATTATTGTCAATATTGAACCAGAGCATTGTAGAACAATATCATTATAGAACTGTGCCATTGTTATTATAATTTTAATATTTATAACATCCATAATTAAATACTAATATTTATTAATTTCATAAACAATTTGTTTGCAATATTTTAAACAAATCTCTACGAGGATTTTTATTCAACGTCGAGTAATGTAAGCATAAGCAAATCAATCCACAATATACATTCATTTAATATTTTATTTTACTTTTATTTATTTAATTGTTTATTTAATTAATTTATCCATTATGGAACCCTGTCATTATGGATCAGTACCGTCATAAAAGTGTGTCATGATCATACTGTGCCATTATGGAACCCTGTCGTTAAGGATCAGTACTGTCATAGAAGTGTGTCATGATCATACTGTGCCATTATGGAACCCTGTCATTAAGGATCAGTACCGTCATAGACGTGTGTCATGATCATACTGTGCCAGTATGGAAAAGAACCTTAATAAACCAGTCGAGTAAATTTTGCATTACTCACTAAATACTTTATCATTCAAAACTAAACAGTGACTTAGTTACAACAGGGCTCAACAACAAAATAGACCCCAGTATTGCTCCGGACCCCCGAGACATTGGTGATAAATAATCATATATATTATAAATAGATATTTTTAAAAATTCAAATATAAGTTGAAAAAATAAATTTACTAAATAAAATAAAAAGTAAAAATAAATATTTAAAAATAGAACTAAAATTAAAAATATTACTTTTAATTATAAAATTTGCAAATTTTTGTTTAAAATTAAAATTAGCATAATTAAATGGAAATATTTTTAAAAATGAAAAATTTGTCAAATGTAATGAATTGTATGATGAATTGAGTTTGACCGTATATCCGCTGGCGTAGGTAGCGGGGGGGGGTGACAGAGGGGGCGAACCACCCCAGGCGGCACTAGGCCTCACTACGCCACTGCGTATATCCATACCGATTCTCAACATTTACGGACATTTTCTAGTAATTGGTTTTAAAATATTATTTGTCTAAATATTTTTATTACGATACATAATAGATAGCCGGTGTTTATAACATAATCTTATCTCAATTGGATGGATGTGATAAGTACAAAAAGTTCTCTACTAAATTTACACGTAATGTATGTAATCTATGCTTGGATCTATAAAATGGCGTTGACATGATTTTTCAAAGGGGTTCACCAAATTCTTATTTTTAGCAGTGATACAAATGTTCGGTAATTCCCGATATATTCAGACAAGCAAACAAACAGTTCAAGCATAGTGCAATAAAGTATGCATCAATATTAAGGAGAGTTAACCCTCCAAACTCCCTCTGCTTACACCACTGAGTCTAATTAAACACAAGTAGTGTACATGTACTTACTGCTGACATTTCCCATTACTTATTTATCCACTTTCAAGAGAAAGGGAATGTGGGATAAAAGCAACGGTGAGAGAGGAAGATGTATCTCTCGTCACATTGTTAGGAAAATTAACCTTTTGAATTTTACAGAGAAATAATTTTTTTCCATTTAAACTTTTTTTAGTAATAATTTTAATATTAAAATTTATGCTAGCTACCTCACCCCCTTACCCTAGTTGAGATTTTGTTTCAATCACACAATACCATTTCCTGAACTTCTCTACCTTTTTTAGAAACTAGAAATTACAATTTCGTCGAATAATTCTCTCACATAATTTAACGGTTATTTTTGCAATCAATCAAGTTTTATATATGCAAATGTTCTCTCCGCCATTTGTAATTATTTATTGTTATCCCTTGGGAACATTTGACATCGTTTCTCAACTTATTAAATCACACGAAGGCCAAGGGGAATCAAATTGACTGACTTTGCAAATGTTTTAATAAATTAATTATTTGTACTGGCAATTAATTAACATGCGCACTTGCCGACCCATTCTAAGCAATTCGCAATGAGTTGGCATATTAATTGAATTGATACAGGCCCGGTGTTATACAATAACTTGTTGATAAGACTGCCAACTTAGCAAATATTGCACGACCTCCTATGCATGTCATATCGATATTCCACTGCCAGTAGTTACTGAACCTTGAGGTAGCTTGGAGGCCTAATTATCCAATACTCTGCCCAAAGGCGTCTTTAGAAATTTGTCGCCCCTGTGCTATAAACTATAATGCGCCCCTAAAAAAACAATTTTTTATTTTCAACCAGTGGCCTCTCTTGGGAAATTTTTTATATTATTCATCATTTTTATTGTAATATCATAAATTATATTTGAAAGTGCAAATTTTATCATATTTATGGCTTTTATAAAATTTACAGCGCCCCCTGTGCTTAGCGCAGTTAGCACAATGGAAGAGACGGCGCTGACTCTGCCGTAGGATCCTCATTTGCCTTTATTAGAAGAATACATACCTTATGTTGCCCATTCCTCCTTACCCATCCTTTGTGCTGGCCTTCAAATAATTGAATAATTATATAAAATGAGAGAAACAGAAATGAAAATGTATTCATAAAATATTTATGTACACTGAACTAGGGGGGGGGGGACAGATAGCTGCTCTTTTGGGAATAATATCTATTTCACTCTCTCAATGGCCTACTGATCCAGGCCCGTCGGCTGCCGGTATTTGAACGACGTCTAAATTAAATTCGGTAAGAAATTTTTACAAGCGAGATTTTCCATTTACCTTTACTGCTAACTCGGGAGGAAAATTTGCATCTTTCTTTGGAGATTTCCCCTGGCCGTCAATTGAATAATGAATAATTAGGGATGATTCTACATTTTGTCTGACGAAATGGGAATCGTTTTCCTGAGATTGAGATGAATCTGATGAAGAACTACTATTAATATGGTTATTGTCACGATAGCCCGTCGATTTCATGGAGCTCTGGACCGAACTCGATTCTTCCGGAATGATGCTGAGTTTGCCATGGGTCAAATTTTCATTGTTAAGGTCGAATTTCGAGCTATTCTTTGAGATCTGAGACCGAAAAGGCTTTGGAGGATTTGTGGATTTATAAGGCCGTGATTTGCAGCGATAAGAATTGGGCTTGTGGATGAATGGGTTGCGCGCTTTCCGGTCTGATTTTGGGATTAAATAAAAGCAAAATATCGGAGCCAAATAATAGTAATTCAGAAGTGAGTGAACTAAGCCGACAAAAGGTACCAACATGAAATTCCTGAAATATAAATCAAAGAAATGAAAACATCAGAATAAGCATGTAAGATATATTGAATAGTTTGCACTTTGTCCAATGCGATAAATAGTGTGAGAACAAGTCAAATGGAGCAGCTATTGATAAAGGTTCCAACAATCAAGATGTGGCGGCTACTGATAAATGATTGACAGACGTAACTACGTAGATGGCGCGATTCATTGTTGTTTTACTGGGTCGCCATTACCACTGATGCGTAGCATCGATTTGCATTGTAAAGGTTGTATATTAAATGCCATTCTTTTATTCAACATCTGCAGTGGAAACTAAAGACCATTCAGATAGACAATTCACATAAGCATATTAACATCAATAATTTTATTTACCAAATATTTAATCGTCCTCATTCACCCTTTGGGAGGTTACATTTTTATTAAATAGAATAAGAATTATCGGATAGTATAATAAAGACCAGTAGAACGGAGCAAAACTAAATGTAAAACAATACTCCACACTCCGAGACCTCCTGTGCCCCTGTAGGGACAATAAGGACAATAAGGACAATAAGGCCAATACAGTAAATAAGAACAATAGGACAATACAGGGGAAACAAGAACAATAAGAACAATAGGACAATACAGGGGAAACAAGAACAATAAGAACAATAGGACAATACAGGGGCAACAAGAACAATAAGAACAATAGGACAATAATTCCAGGCGTGGATTGCCTAATTGACAAAAGAGAGAAAGGGGATATTATGTAATAAATATACCAATTACAATGCCATTCTTATAACGCATAAACATATCCGATACGGGACAAGTTGAGGCCCGAATGAAGCTCTCCCTACCTCTGACATACTCTATGACAATTGATGAAAAAGAGAGCTTGAAGACTACAAATCAGTAATAGATCGATGTTTGTTGATACTCACGAATTATCGGCACTGCCTTTCAAGTGAAATTCACGAGTATGAGGACAATGTTGAAAAGGATAAATATAATACATGCCAAATATATAATATCAATTTATATAAGGCTGTCAAATGATATATTAATACCAGCCTCAGACTATATACCTTCAGGATATAAAGTAAATAAAGAGAGAATAAGCGTAGGTCTATATTCCTATGCGCCTGGAAAGCATAAGCTGCACCGAATGCCATGGGGAAATGAATTCTAAAACATTAATGTGAAAAGTCTTTCTGTTTATTATTGTTCTCAAAAATCAGCATGGATGAATTGTTATTTGTTTAGAGAATAATGCGTACCCTAAACCTAGTGAATCTATAACAGGTAATGAGCCTTATACAGATGAGATAATGAGTGATAATGAAATGGGTGCCCTAACCCTAACCCTAGGGAATCTATAACAGGAAGTGAGCCTTATACAGATGAGATAATGAGTGATAATGAAATGGGTGCCCTAACCCTAACCCTAACCCTAACCCTAGGGAATCTATAACAGGTAATGAGCCTTATACAGATGAGTTAATGAGTGATGATGAAATGGGTGCCCTAACCCTAACCCTAACCCTAACCCTAGTGTATCTATAACAGGTAATGAGCCTTATACAGATGAGATAATGAGTGATAATGAAATGGGTGCCCTAACCCTAACCCCAGTGAATCAATAACAGGTAATGAGCCTTATACAGATGCATATTGAGTAATGATGAAATGGGTGCCCTAACCCTAACCCTAACCCTAACCCTAGTGTATCTATAACAGGTAATGAGCCTTATACAGATGAGATAATGAGTGATAATGAAATGGGTGCCCTAACCCTAACCCCAGTGAATCAATAACAGGTAATGAGCCTTATACAGATGCATATTGAGTAATGATGAAATGGGTGCCCTAACCCTAACCCTAACCCTAACCCTAGTGAATCTATAACAGGTAATGAGCCTTATACAGATGAGATAATGAGTGATAATGAAATGGGTGCCATAACCCTAACCCTAACCCTAACCCTAACCCTAGTGTATCTATAACAGGTAATGAGCCTTATACAGATGCATATTGAGTAATGATGAAATGGGTGCCCTAACCCTAACCCTAGTGAATCTATAACAGGTAATGAGCCTTATACAGATGAGATAATGAGTGATAATGAAATGGGTGCCATAACCCTAACCCTAACCCTAACCCTAGTGTATCTATAACAGGTAACTGACACCAATGGGAAATATGGTAAAGGGGAAGAACTAGATAAAACATGAACAACCAATTGACATAGGAATAAAAGATTAGAAGCAACAGCAAGCAATAACGGCCTCCAAAATGTCAAGAACAAACAGTTGCAATCAGGCAACCCAACAACAATAATAACGGATTTTATAACAGAACTTTACATTTTATTTTTCACTTTTGGTTTTTCACTTTGATTTTTTGACTTGACTTTTTTTCAAAACTTTCGCTCTGGTCGGATATATTGAGCTTTAGCTTATATTAGTTTGGGAATGGGGGAGCAGAGGATAATGATATGGTGATTAAATTATTGCTAATTCTAGGCAGCCTTAACAGGTATAAATAGAATAATATAAACCATTTAATTAATTAATTAGTAATTAATTTTTCGTGAATTATGGTAAAAGAGGAGACCAAAGGATGGATTCAATGCTTAGCAGATAACAAGTTGACATCAAGGCAATCAAAGGGTATTGTTAATTGGTATGGATTGCTGGTTGCCATAAGCCTTATGCTATAAGGAAACGGAATGAAGCAAGGGATACCTCCAGTGAGGATGGTTGGAAGCCATCATAAATATGTGTTGGTAATTATTCATAAATTGGTGAAAATTAATTGCTTTAGATGCATGGAGTTGATCCGGATCATATTGTGGTTTGATCCGGCCTATATATGTATATGTATATGTATATGTTTATATACAACTGATTCAATACTATGGAATTTATTGGGAAATTATCAGCAAATATGAAATATTTTATCTAGGAAAGTGTGGGCTGGTTTCTGTATTATTTACAGGAGAATTTGATTCCCAATATAATGAGTGGCAGATATATATGGAGCAGAAGTGAACTAGACAGAATAATTCTAATTGGCAGATCCCCATTTTATTCATAAATATTTACATAGTATTTTTCAATAAATATATTAAATAAATCACTTAGAAACTTCAAATAATAATTATTTGCCAAAATTACGTAGTAGTACAAATAAATTAATAAATAATAATAATAATAATAATAATAATAATAATAATGATAATAATAATAATAATAATAATAATAATAATAATAATAATAATAATAATAATAATAATAATAATAATAATAAAAATAATAATAATAATAATAATAATAATAATAATCAATAATAATCAATAATAATCAATAATAATCAATAATAATCAATAATAATCAATAATAATCAATAATAATCAATAATAATAATAATTGCCCTAGATAGCCCATTTGAGGAATCTCCATGAAATGCGGCCTTTCTCATATTATGGGAAATTATCATATAAAATTCCCCTTACAATATTTATACATCATAATCATATCTTACATATCCAGCGATGAAGAAATATTCAAATGACCTTGAACAAATATTTCGCGTATTTTCAAAAATTAAATATTGAAATATTATATAATTTTCATTTCAAGTGCTTACAAGACAAATTAATCATTTATACTTTCCACTCAATTATTATTCATTTCAATATGGGCAAATTTGGGAAAGGGGAGAAATTTCTAGTGGAGCACAAGTATGGATTTATTCTCCATGATAGTTGTAATGGCAGCCCGTGGCATAGGAATAACTAATTGAATTGATCAGTTGGGAATAAAGAATGGGATCAGGAGGAATGGCAAATGGGAACCACAGGAAATCTATATCAACCGCTGACAATGTGCAAAACAATCAATAAATGCGCATGGACCAATGACATACGGGACTCAGGCGGATAAAATATTTCCACCACATAGGATAATCCCAATATTAAATATCTAAGAGTTCTATAAGGATGCGTTCTATAAGCCTCTCCCTTGAAGGTTCTAGAAGCATCAGAGAAAAGGGGATGATTACAGTCTCAACATTGCTCTGGCCTCCACTACACCGCGATTCCTTCAGAAATAGCTCATTTTCTATTCCAATTAATTATCTAATTTTTTCTAATTTATAAAAATTGCAGTAAAAAGATTTATTAAAAATTTGGAGGCGTTGAAAAACTTGATCCGAGAAACGTGGAGACTGGCACAAACGGGTTTGCGTAACACCGGCTTAGAACGAGAAATATAACTTAAAACTTAACGAATGGGGAATACCTCAAGGTTATGAAGAGGACAGCCATTCAACAAGTTCACTTGATTCTAATATTATCGCTTATGAATAGCAGATATGAGAGATGTAAAAGCAGAGCAATGATATCACTTATCAGCATACTGTTCGCCAGAAATTACAATAGTGAAAAAAGTAAAACTCAAAAGTAACAACATGTATCCAAGCGTTAATGTTCCTTGATAATAAATGTGTAATAATAAAAGGGCCTCACAAAAAAGCTTGTCAGGCAGTATGGTTGGGGCAGAGCAACTGTCATTAGTTAGTCATATATTTTTGCCTCATCATCAGCTATTTTGTCTTACCTATCGCAATTATATCTTCTCTGTGCCTCACTAGTATTGTGTCTTTATCTATAGTTCCCATGCACTGGCCCTTTTCTACACTAACATTTTTTGATGGAATAAATGTCGTATTCCTGTAGTCTTTGAATCATTTGCACATACGTCAGTATTTCTATTTAACCAGTTCAGTACCACGAATGCCGGATTTATCCGGCGACCAAGAATAATTATAATACCTTCTATGCCGGACTAATCTCGATTTTTTAATACCAAGTACTTGGATTAATATTTCCAAAATCCTTACACATATATTCATCATGTCCGTAACGTGGCACTCTACACCTTAATTTTATTGCGTATGCTCATTCTGCTGATGACTTTCTCAACAGGAATCCCTTTCAGCTCTACAATATTGATATTATCGAAATTCCATTTAACAAATTCTGAATACATTCTAATTAATTTATTTGATTCTATTTGTTAACATTCATTCGACTTTGTGATATCTGATTTATCGGCTCTTGAATTTGAATTTCTTGCGGTTCAATTTTACATAATTGCAAGTTATGATAAGGCTTAAAATTTACAATTCACTCGAGACTGAGCATATGGATATTAAGGAGTTCTGATTGTATTCAATTTTATTATTTGTCTGTTCTATTGCATTAACTTTGTCTATTGACAAGTTACATTTAACTAATGGAAAGCTTCATAAAAATCATAAATAATGTTCATAATTTCTTGGGAATAAAGTACACTTAATATCGGTACTTCCGTGTTATCTTACCCCCAAAAATTAAATTAAAAAAGAACACGTATAATTATTATATTTATTTTCTAAATCACAGTTACAAACTCAGCAAATGTTTGTAAAGAGTTTGTAAATGGTCATCCAGGTGGCCAGAAAACCACAATGTCGTTGAGAATAGTGTCGAACACATCGGCACTGTTGCTTAGAACACGTTTGCGCCACATAAACTCACATAATCACATAATCACATAAATCACAGATAGCCTTAATAAATTCATGTTCAATAACGTCATCAATAATGTATTCTCTCATTTTTATATTGTTATTTTAATTGTATTTTATAATTTAATTTTTGAGGGTAAGATAACACGGAAGTACCTTAATATCTTATAATCGGCATAGCAATTTGATATAGCAATAAGATTTATGAAATTAATAGCAGACTTAAAATTATTGGTGAAATGATCTTTATATTTCCCATATCCAGATATTTCATTTTTATTATTCATTATAAAATTTAAATTCTGACAGTTTTCAATCATTATTCAAACAAATTAACACAAATTACTTCAAAACAATTCTCAGAAAAACTGAATATAATCTACACACCGATTCCGACACACCACACACATCAATATAATTTGATTGGATGCACGCCTCAAGGGTGGGAGTGGAATGCTCCAATTCATTCACAACAACATGCGTGGGCAGGATTAGCACACAAAGTTATAACTTTCAACCAATTATTGTCAAGATTTTATAAGAAATTATGAAAATTTTACCATTTAAATTATTTATGTGAATTTTAATAGCAAATTTATTTAAAAATATGTTATTTTTAATTTTTAAATTTATTAAATAATTAAATAAATATGAAAATTTAATAAAATATCAAAAATCATTTTTAGGTGGTCTATTTTAACAATTGTTTGTAAGTTCAACCTATTATAGAATTTATTATAGTATGTTTCATTAATTTTCCTACCCTTTCTGGAATCTTATAATAAAATTACCAAGTGTAACTGCTAATGAATTTCCTGCACACAGGAGAATTAGTATGTATTTTATAATATTATATTAAATTACATAAATTTTGGAAGCCATGTCACATAATAAAAAAAATTACACTTTGAAAGAAGTATCGAATCAATTTGCTAATTTAGAAAGCGATGAAAACGATGAAAGAGGAGAAGATGTGCAGAGTAACTATTCAGATGAAGAGTTTGAAATGGATCTTACTGAAAATAATTAATGTGCTATTGTGGATGTAGAAAACGAGGTTGAAGAAGAACTAGAAGCGGAAAATTCATGGATGTATCCAGATTTAGAATGGAGCCTTGATACTTTACATCCCTACATCGGATACCATGAATTCAATGTTGAGGTTACAGGCTTCAGCTCTGATGACTTATTCCAATTATTTGTCACCGATTCCTTTTCTATGCAAACCAACCTTCTTGCTCAACAGTTTATAGAAGCTCGTAAGAATCTACTTCCATACTCCAATGTCCGTTTTTGGACACTAACAACAGTTGCTGAGATAAAGAAATTCATTGGCTTGATCTTGATTATGGGAATATAATCAGGAAACATGCAAGTTTGATGCATTAATCAACTGTTCCGTTATTTCAAACATCTGTGTTTGGTACAATTATGTGCCGCAGTCGTTTTTAATTACTTCTAAAGTTTTTCATGTAAACTATAACCAACACTCACCAAATCATGATGACCCAAATCGAGATCGACTGTACATGTTGCAAATAATTTCGGATGAACTTTCCAAAAAATTCCTAACTGTATATACACCTGATTCACTGTGGAAAAGTAGATTTATCATTAGACAATATCTCTATCTAAAAAAGCCAGATTTGCAAAGAAATAATTTTGCTTAAGTGAAGATTCCGGATACATGTAACGCTTCAGAGTACAAACAGGAATAAAGAATCCAAATGATGCCGCGCAATTGTCTCAAGAATGTGTAAACTTTAGTATAACTGAAAAAAATTGCTGTATACATGATGCTGCCATTACTGAACAAAGGTTTTGAAATTCCTTAACCTCTTTTCCATATTTTTGTAGGAATAATTGTTGGACCTTTTCTCGTGTAAGACTTCCTTAGTCTTATAATTATTACGTTGTTGCTGTCTACCATTACTCACATGGGTAAAATTATTTTGGCAATTGTTGATTTGTAAACTTCAAATCCCTGTGAAATATCATCCAACGACTTCGTGGTAAACTGTATTTCATTGTTCTTGTTACTAATATATTCACTAACTTCGATTCTTTCTTGTCCTAATTTTTTCTGATAAATCTCCTTATCTAAAACTGTTTGAAATAAAAGGCAAGTCCGCAAGAAAATATAGAAATAAGGAAAACTGGCGTTAAACTAACCTGGTTAATTAACCCTAGCTTATTGTTTATTATCTAATTTATGAGCCACAGCTCTGGCCCTAAAATTGTAAGGGGTTCTGATGCACATCCACAAATCCATCACTAAGGTATTTTGGGTTTGAAAATAACAAAAATGAAATAAATTTGTATTTTTTTTATCTCAACTCGATTTGCAAGGACAGGTATAAATTTCAAATCATTCTGGAAAAGCGAAATAATTTAAGCGATGCTTAATTTAAGAAAAATGTTTAAGCGATAATAAACAGTGCAGACATTAACGCGATCCCATCAAATGTAGAACCTAATTAGCAATAAATTTTCTCAACTTCCAGATCATATAGGATCATAAATAATCGCCGAATATGAAATGTTTACGATGCTAATAAAATTCTGATCTAGATTCCAGGTAAAATATAGATATTGGAATCATTCATTGCTTGACCATAAGGCAAATTACATTTGTTATTTTCATTATGATTTTGATTTAATCTCCTCACTTTCTGATTGGATAGCGCAAAACTTCTTCATGCATGAATTATTATTCCAGTGGGGAAATATTTGATTTCATGCAGGAGGAAATGAGTACTGCAAAATTACAATTATAACGTAACATTTACACATAAGCCACACCTCGTGACAATAAAAACGGCCGAAACTGCATTGTTAATATTTTACAATATTTGAAAAATACTCATGGAAAAATAATAATGGCAAATCAAATTATATTGCATCATTTGTGTAAGGATGCATGAAGAGGTTATAATTGAACAAATAAGTAATGATTGTAGATTTAGGAATTGATTACAAGCTTCCAAATATTTACCGGAACGATTGCAACCATCTAAAGGTTGGATGTAGATACTTCCAAGGGAAATTATATCACTTCATAATGGCTAGAAATATTCCTAATCAAAGGAAAAATATTTCACAATCCAATGATAATGAATGGGGTAAACCCATTCGTTGTTATGAGGAGATAGATGTCTTCCTCAATTGAAGACATCCACGTCAATTTCATTTAGTGAAATTAATCCTAAACAATTCACAAGTAAGAATTCAGCCTGAAAACTGTAGACCAACCGAATGTAAATTAAATTTTTGTAAATCTTTTTTACTTTGTTAGACATTTTTTTATTTGAATTTTTCCTTTTACTCTCGTATTTTAAAACAATTTAATTGAAATATTAAATTATAAATTTTTATTAATTGAAATATAAAATAATATTTAGGCCTTGATAATTAAATGAATATTCTAAATTATTGTTTTTTATTTTCTATTCATATTATATTATTTTGATATTATTTATATCATTTGATTTATCTATAATCATTAATAGCTACAAAGCTTTTCGTATTGATAGTGTCAATAGTTAAAAGTCAAATTATAATTCAGTTTTATTAATTCAAATAATAATCTTCTCGATAATATTATTCAAACAAATTCTTCTAAGGAAAATTTTTCAATTTAGTAAAATATAAATAAGAAGTTCAACAAACCGCATTAAACATACAGATTCATTCAAACTATAATTAATTAAAAATATTAAATTCTCACAGTCACGAATGAAATATTAAAAGTAAACAGATCAAAAGTGATCAAAAACTAAAAGATTTTACTAAAAGAAATAATATGATTTTGAACATATCATAATAATAATTTTTAAATTCTCAATGACGCATCAAGGTCATTGAAACAAAGACCATGATTCACTCAAGGTCATTGAAACAAAGGTAATGACTCATTCAAGGACATTGGATGACTCATCAAGGTCATTGAAACAAAGATAATGACCCATTCAAGGTAATTGGATGACTCATCAAGGTCATGTTTTAAGGTCAGGGTCATATTTAATTTTCCAAACCTTATCCGTGCGGAACTGGCTGAGTATATCCGAGAAAGTACAGTATATAAAATGTGATCTATTTTTAAAAATGCTCTAAACATACACAGACCTTTCAGGGTGGTAAGAAGTCAGTAATACTCATTTACTTTGATTCGAATTTCATTTGCTAAATACGTTAAATTTGGGAACCTGAACGTCACTTCCAATCAAAGTGAGATAATTAAGGGGGATTTTGTACGTATGTATTAATTGATATTTAGGCAGGTACAAAATGACAACTTTAACTTAAAATAAAACATCAGAACAAACAATGAATATTGTTGAAATAAAAATCAAACATACCGCCATAAAAAACTGATATCTGTCATCGTTATAAATGCCATTCCAAGGAAGATCGAAAACACAGCTTTGCCGCACTGGACGTCATTAAACGCTCGCTCTACTCGGATTAGTTTTTCTTTATTGACCAGAAATGTCACGCTGAAGATCGAGCCAACGCAATTTTTAGCAACAGGCTCACGGCTGCAGTCACCAGTATCACCACAACGATTTAGACTAAGTTCGACATCTGTCTGAGCTTCGGTGCTGCATGGCATCTCGGTTTGCTCGGCATATGATACTATCAAAAATAATGAGAATCTAAACCCAAGTCCACCAGACCAAAGAGCCATAACACCAGACGTAGCGTTCAAAGGAATTTGATAGAGATTCATAAATAACATAGGACTGAGAATACTAGAACTCAATAATAGTGTTGCGAGAATACTAGCAAGAAAGTGATTGATCGCCAACAGGCTAATGACAAACATTCCAATGGCGAGAATAATCGATACAATGACGAGCTGATATCGCAATTTTAGATACTGTTCTGACAATGAAAATATATTCCCAATTGGAACCGTCGGTAAGCTGAGATTATTCGTATATCGACTCGTTATACTTCGAACCGTCTGTAACCAGATAAAATTAAAATATTTAATAATAATAATAATAATAATAATAATAATAATAATAATAATAATAATAATAATAATAATAATAATAATAATAATAATAATAATAATAATAATCATAATAATAATGATAATAATAATAATAATAATAATAATAATAATAATAATAATAATAATAATAATAATACAATAAAATGATAATTTAAGCCTTTTGCTGCAAATAATGTATTTAATGAAAGAATTTTCGACTATACGATAGTCCTTGTCAATCTCCTCTATAATAATAATAATAATAATAATAATAATAATAATAATAATAATAATAATAATAATAATAATAATCTGGCATTGATATTGATTTAATGTTAAAATAAATATTCAAAACAATTAGAAATCGAATAAAAATAGTAAAAAATAAAAAATTATTGATTGCAAATTAAAAAATGAATTATTCGATATTGATTATTGCACTGAATAAATGCCCGGTAACCAATAGGAAACGATCAATCTCATTGGTTGCCAATGTCGTGAGTGAGCATCCAATACCTTTTGAGGAGGCTTTCAATTATCAATGAAGTATTTTATTTAATTCACCATTGATCGATTTTTTTGAATTTATTGATTTATATTTATGGAAATGTCTTCAGGGACCAAGGAAAACTCGTATACAAAATATTAATATCTCAAATATTTTACCATTTATTTCTTGTTCACATTTGATCTGTTTTCCCTTTAGAAATTTCATTTACCTTTATTCTGATTATAGATCAAGGTTATTTTCTATATAACATATTTCGGCTGTAGCCTTTCCGTGTTATTTATGATAGGTTTATTCTATCATTTTATATGAATAAGAATGTGAACATATTTTGCAACGGTAGCAGGAAGGATGATACTAAACGTTAAAAGGTTATAAATAAAGATTAGAGATAAAGGTTAATGCGTTTCTAATCCATGCTTGAAATCTATCCACAAGATTCTCTATCAGGTATGTCCAAACCTTTTCAAAGGTGGGCCACATTTTTATTAATAAACACCTCGCGGACCAAATGTCGAATATATTTTTTAAGAATAATTGTAAAGACCTATATTTCATGGTTAAAATCACAAACAATTTACCTTGACAAAATCTAATTCTTCCTGAGAAGATTGGCCTTTGTGGAAATATTTACAGGCGACAAATTGCAATGGATGATCGGAAAATAAATTCAACCCGGACATTCGGATAACTGACGGTTCTTTTTGATATTCACTTGGAGTGAAAGTATCAACTGTGAAAGGTTCAATTTTCGGATATAAAAGGCACGGCTGTGTCTCATATTCTACTGACATTGATCTCCAAACATTGAGGAAAAGATAAAATTTTCTTTCGTCGACTTTTCCATTTCTCACTAATCGAGACGTTGCGAGCTATATAAATATGTGTCAAATAAGAGATCTATTGAACATATATGTAAACATTAGGAATAATTTCATTTTGTCGAGCAATCATAATATTATTATTTAATGATATTTAATATAATGTTAATAAGAAAATATGCTGATTTCTTGGTAGCAGCATAAATTAGTTGTTAAACAATTAAATGACAAGATAAATCTTTGCTGCAAAATGTTTATTTTTCATATTAAATAATAACAATAAAAAAAATTAATAAGATTAAAGCGAAGTAGAAAATTATAAATTATTATTATTTTTATTATTATTATTTTTATTATAATTATTATTATTATAATTATTATTATTATTATTATTATTATAATTATTATTATTATTATTATTACTTTTATTATAATAATAATAATTATTATTATTATTAATTTTATTATTATTATTATTATTATTATTATTAATATTATTATTATTAATATTATTATTATTATTATTATAATAATATATTATTATTATTAATTTTATTATTATTAATTTTATTATTATTATTTTAATTATTATTATTATTATTTTTATTATTATTTTTATTATTATATTATTATTATTATTTATTATTATTATTATTATTATTATTATTATTATTATTATTATTATTATTATTATTATTATTATTATTATTATTATTATTATTATTATTAATAATATTAAAGTATTAAGTGATGATTTCTTGGTAGCAGCATTTATTATTTAAAACAATAAAGTGATAATTTTAGCCTTTTGCTGCAAATAATGTATTTAATGAAAAAATTTCGACGATAAGTTAGTCCTTGTCAATCTATCTTAGGAGTATCTTATAGTCGAAAATTTTTTCATTAAATACATTATTTGCAGCAAAAGGCTTAAATTATCACTTTTTTCTATTATTATTATTAATATTATTATTATTATTATTATTATTATTATTATTATTATTATTATTATTATTATTATTATTATTATTATTATTATTATTATTATTATTATTATTATTATATTTTATGTATTTTCATTATGACAAAACATCAAAAAATAATTTTATAATAATTAATAATAATAAAATTAAATTGATATGATTTTACATGGTGGCTGGACAAAATGTCGCGGTATAAATGTTGTGGATAATATACCATTGCGACGTGTTGAGTGTGACCAGTACTTCTGCAGCCAATACCCATAGGGGGACAGAATATTTTGTCGGATAAACTCTGAGTATATATAACAATATTATGTTACATTTTGTCCTAGGGCCTTTTACACTAGTATAAATTTGCGAATATCTCACTTAAAATTTAAACAAAAAACCAAATATTGAATATTTATATATTAAAGTCAATGTAGTTGATAGGCATTATATAAAGTTTTATCATTGTACTTTTTTATAATTAATCGATTTTCCATCTTGAACCATCAAGGTCATGACTAACAGTCCATTCTTAGAGGCATTCCTTAACCATGTCCCATTGGCTAGAATGAGCTTGTTCTCTACATCTCTATCGAAATCTCTCTGAATCCCTTCCAACCAGCCAATAAATGAAGACAACCAAAATTTGCCATTTTCCAGCAATTCGACATGATGAAGATTGCTAATTTCCCGGTGAAGCTGTATCAAGATGTCCTGGTTATTTGTATATTCTAACTCTTTGGTGACGATTTCGAAATTTTGAAAGCGAAACAGTTCTGACTCGTATTTGATATAGTGGAACTCATTGGAATCCCGAGGGAAGATAGAATCAAATAACAGTCCACAATCAATGTTTACGGCAGAATAGAGTCCCATAACAATGATCAGAATCGTTACTAATATCACAGTGATTTGAACCGGAACGAGCACAATTATATGGAGAAATGTCTTTGACAATCGATAATGAAACTTCCAACAGCATTTGTGCTTTTTATTTTTCACTGGTTTTGGCTCCAAATTATTGTCGGTAGAACTATTGAGAGGAAACGATCGAGACGTCGACGGCTCCGGCTTTGGTGACAGGTCGACAGGATTGATTTCACAATATTGATGGACATTGCTTGGAATGAATGTATCTGGAGCCGTTGTGAATTCAGTGGAGAAAATTATTTTCGATTTTAACAAGTTGGAGTCCTTTCGGACACAGTCATACTGGCGGCGATGGATATTGGAATGAGATTCCACATCGTCATTGCAAGCTTGACGTTTCAGTAAGCAACATAGGAGGTCTATTCGATTGCTTTCACGTCTAACGGAATCTAAATGAAGGAGACACGGATAAAGGAAAACATTGACTCCTGTTTGCAAGAGCATTATGAAAAGAATCTGAAAAATAATAATATAATAATAAAAACAGAAATCAAACAATGAAATAATTATAATGATTTTAATAAAAAAAATAATAATAATAATTTTTATTATAATTACCATTTTCGATGCTATTCTCAAACCGAAATGATAGATGAGTGAAATATACAGAAAAGCGGCTGATACCGGCGGTATTTATACTACTGAGAGCTTCTGTGAATATAAATACAAGCGAAATATGGTGAGAGGATCAGTTTGTCGTGCATGGCCTTTATCATCCTCGTTTATCAATTCAGTGAAAGCTATTGTCTCTCTGGTTGTGTTGCTTCTTTATTTCCTTGAGAGAGACGGTTGATAAATGGATGTTGAATGCTAATGATCCTTGCACAGGTTTATCCTATGTTTGATGTTGAAGTTAATATGTTGTCAAGTTCGGAAGGTGAAAAAATCAGATCTAAGCACACTGATGAAATATGTGTTAGTATTACCTTATTCTGAAGGTTTCAGAGATTCAAGCAAAAGATCCTTATACATATATAGATAAGACTATATTTAGGATTGTTTCAACGTCCTGTAAGGTTGGTAGCATGTTCACTAATAAATCTCCAACTCCAATTGGTCTGGGTTGAGAACTTGTGTATAATTTTTCAAGTAATGTGTGTAATGCCACATACATTGGAGAGATTGCCCGTCATCTCTGCACTCGAGTTCTTGAGCATTGTCAACAGAATGGATTGACCCACATTATTGATCATTTTAGGAAGTTTACCAGTATTGCTGATTTTAAAATCTTGTCTACAGGGATTTTGAATGTATTTAAATAATTAAACTTCTATATTTAATATTTGGGATGATGTTGTTTGTAAAAATTTTTGAATAAAAAAATTTTAAATTTTAAATAAATTTGTTATATTAATTTTAAAAAAGATTTTGTATATGAGAATGTTAACAATTTTATGCGTTTTTAAAATTAAAATAAGTTTTATATGATTAAAAAATGTTTTTCATAATTTTATTAAAATATTTTTTTGATACTATTAGCTGCTAAAACATCTTATAAATTATTTTTTAAATCCGGTTCAAAAGTTAACGACATAATTCCAAGTATTTATTTAATGAAATATTGTATCATTTCCAAGCAAATTTTCAGCGTTGAATAAAATATTTCAAAAACCATTTACTAAAATTTCGATATTTAAAATATATTTATTTAAAAATGATTTATTATTAAAAAGCTTTTTTAATTTAAAAATTAAAGAATTATTTTAAATAGTCAATTATTTATCATTTAAAATTATTTTAATAAATCATTGAAATATTTAATTCTCAGCTGAAAACACTTGACAAATGCAATTTGATTACGATTATTAATTGTTTGTTAAATTGTTTGAATATTATCATTTTCATTTAGTTGTGATTAATACAATTCTTAACCTAAAAAATGTTAAAAGGTGGAAATATATAGCAATGTTATATTTTAATATACTTAGTTGACAATTCTCTATGATGATAATAATAATAATAATAATAATAATAATAATAATAATAATAATAATAATAATAATAATAATAATAATATATAATAAATAATAAAAACAAAAGGTAAAAATTAAATAAAAATAATAATAATGATGATGATAATTATATATTATAAATAATAAAATTTAAAATATTAAAAGTTAAATAAAATTTTTGAAAGAGAAAATTTCTTCATTTGCGTAAAACATTTAACTAGTGAAATCGACGGAATTCATTAAAAGAAAAAACATTTGGGAAATATTAAAGGAAGTGATTCAGAAGTGTCAAATTATCGTGATTAAATAACTGAGGGAAACAACCGAACCAGTGATGTATTTATTAAACACGGCATGACCAGCCATGGAGGTGTCAAACGGGGAATCAGTCTCGTGTCCTTGGGGAAATCGCCCAGTGATGACACTAGTCCAAGTGTTAAAATTCTATCAATCTATTTCTTAATGAAATTTCTAATGGACCCAGACAGATTTATTTCTTCGCTTATTATCGGCACAAGACAACGAGCAATGTTTTGGCGGCAAAATATTCTGATCACACTCGGTGAAGTTTCCACACCTACAAATCCCATTAAATGTTTACCTGAATGCAGAAATTGCGCATAAGGAGAACAGGTATCATTGTAAGGCTGCACAAGACGACGAGCTTTATTGAGAATGAAACCATCAAAATTGTCGCACAGTCGTAGAGCGTTTGAGCAACCGGATGAGGATGGTTTATCTGCAATATTGGAATTATCGAGTTTAATATGATAACAAATGCAACCTTCTGACGACAAATGTCAATGTTCTTTGAATACTTTTTCGTCAGAATGATAACTTCTTCCAGTCCTAAACCGACCATTACAAATGGAACAACCTGAAAAGTGAAATGATAAATGTCAACCTCTATTGAAGAATGTTGAACAAAACTTGAGTTGTTAAGGCGTTAAATGTGAATCCAATCGCTGCAATCAATCCAACACCAGAAAGGATGGCAGCAATAAGTAAAGAGGTACTGGTAATTGCCAGCCAACAATGTGACCGAACCAGGTTATCTGAGGATACGAAAATCAGTACCACAAATAACATCTGTAACAATTAATAATTATAAATAACCAAAAGAACACGAGAAAAATAAAAATTCAATGGAACTTGAAAATGTTCAAATTCTATTATAAATAACAAATCAAAGGGAGAGAGGCTGATTTGGGGACTCTTATAAAAAACTGGTGACCCTTGTGTTTATAATTATTTATGACAGCAGAATGTAGTCAAATAAAGGGAACCCAAAATAAAGATAGTTAACGTAAAGAGCACCTTAGAATCCAAGAAAAGAAAGAGTAAGAAGTAATGAAACGAGATTGACAACAATTAACAAATAATTGGCATAAAATGTAATATGTCCATGTCAAAATGCAATATTACCAATGTTATTGTATCTCTGACTAAATGTCAAGGAAAATAAAATTAATAAAAATGATTGTAGTATCCTTAATATCCCAGGAAATCCTTTTCATTCATTTATTATTCTGTTTAGATACCATCATTCTAGAAACCAGACTGATAGGCACTTGATAGGCACTTGATAGGCGCTTAATGGGCACTTGATAGACACCATAAAGGTGCCACTGAAACATTATTTATTAACATATCATGAATGGTATATTTCTTGGTGCTTAGTGAGATTAGGTCGTGGATTATGTAATAAATGGTAGCTCTGCAAGTTTGATGATACACTTGTCATTACTAATATTATGTGTCAATCAGGTCAATTACAGGTCAATCAAGGTTATGGTGCTATAAATATTTATCTTAGCTCAGCACCAATCTCTGTGTGACCAGAACTTGATCCAATCTCACTATATAAATACAATTATCAGGTTTTTACAGGTAGATTTTACAGGTTTCCATTTATTTTCTGATTTTCATTTATTTTATGCTATATATTATCATTTGACTCTTCAAGTAGCCACATTATTCCTATTATAATTGCAAACCGACTGCATTTCCCTTGAAATTGATAGAGTAAGTTAGGGACTAAGTTAAGGAACTATCACAAGTTATCACCGGCTAATGTAGGGACATTCTCATCTTAATTGACAATTCAAAACCTTCAAACGAAATATTCCCCTTATCAAAAATCAGCAATGTCTAGAGGAAAACTTGTTATAAATAATAATAATAATAATAATAATAATAATAATAATAATAATAATAATAATAATAATAATAATAATAATAATAATAATAATAATTATAATAATAATGAATGAAGCTGACTTATCTCATTTCATGCAAGAATAATATTTATATGGCTTCCAAACAGTAATGAAATTAGATCTGGTATGGATGGAGTTACCCTAGATGTCTTAGGTTTAGAAATCTCATATTAAATGTATTTGAATAAAGGTAGAGGCGTAACAATGGATAGCAAAGGTAAGCAATGTTTCGAGGTTTCGAACTAAGAGAACCCACAGAGACCCATTCTTATGTAGAATTGCTAAATCTGCCCCTGAAAAGACCAGAAAGAAACTATAAAATATATTTTAGTATAAATATTATATGAAATATTTATTTGGTTTAAAAAATAAAAAAATAGTTTTAAATTGTATTTAATTTTTTATACAAATATATTCTTTATTTTTTTAACTTGTTTATTTCATTCGTTCAAATTGTTCAACTGCCAAGAACTCTAGGAACTCATTCAGATGGCCTCTGACACGATTGTATGTATGGTGATGGCTTGCAAATAAGCGGGAATCTAATGTCACTCACCAAGGCAAAGGGTGGCAATTGTATAACTAGTTGATATGATTGATGGCCATAAACATGTTTCACCAATCAAAATACAGAAAGGTCAATAAAAAGTAATGAAGAATAAAAATGATAAAATTCTAACCACAACTCCACTGGATGTCAAATATTTGGCTAGTAACGTTTCATCTTTATTCGCTTGATTGAGTGCAGCGTTCAACGAATTATTTGTAAAAACATAGAAAGACGATTTCCTGATTCTCTGGGATTGGAATTTGGCATTTCTATATGGAATTGACTGCAAATACGGTCGGTGAGAATTGAAATTGATGACTGTCTAAATATAGTTATTTGTATCCTTTCTTGGTTTATTTGCCTTTTGTCAAAGTAAAGTTCCTTTTTACGAAAAATAAGCGATGAAACACTCACCTGTCGCAATTTCTGCAGCCACAGATTCATAACGTGTTGAATTTTCGATTCTGGCCATTCGAGATTGTTTATTTTCATTGTTTCCAACACGTGAGATGTGCTTTGCAGCAATAGCAAGGTTTGGAGACCTCGATTGTTCTTGCCAATAAATATTGACTTCGAATATTTGTCCATGTGTTCCCCTATTTGGGCACAGCCTTCATTGACAATGGACTCATAGCTTAGCTTCTAAATAATAAAAATTAGTAAATTAAATTAAATTTTATGTGATAGAATTTTTATCAGTGTCAACCTTAGGGGTTATGGGCCCATATGCAAACATTATATAATAAAAGGTGATTATGATAAATTTATTTTTCTTCCTTTTATAGAAGCACTTTTTAACATTATTTAAGTGTTCCGCAAGGTAATTTCGGTGCCATTCGCGTATATCGCCCGATGCGACGTATTTTTTTTGCCAGGTGAAGCAAGTAAATTTCTCTCTATATAAAAAAAGCTAAGGGTTCCCTCCATCCGAATTTGACTTTTTATTTATTTTTTGTTATTTATTTATTTTTTTTATTTTATTATTTTTTTTATTTATTTATTATGATTTTTTTATTATTATTACGATTTTTTTATTTATTTTTTTTAAATTTTTTTATAATTTTTTTTATTTATTTTTTATTATTTTTTAAATTTTTTTTTAAAATTTTTATTAAAATTTCTTTTTAAATTTTCCCGCTATTATTTCCAGCATTCTAACAGGGTTGGTGAAGCGAAGCGAACAGGGGCGGAGTCCCTAGTAATATCAAATAATATCATATATTAATCAATTAAATATTTTAATATTAAATACTCAATAATTCATATTTGAATCATTTACTTTAATTAACTGTATTTTGATATCTATTATATTTACAAACAAAAGCAAAGCGTATCAAAACCAATCAAAACTCGAATTAGATTATTTTCATTTTCAATATTTTGGTTATGTTATTTCAACATTTATAATTAACAGCTCAACTAGAATTTCTTTTTTTTATTTATGAATATATTTTTTTGCCAATTGTTTGATTTTGATTTTCAATTTCCTTCAATTTTTCAAAAAGTTTCTCAAAAGTTTACATATTGTTTCATGAGTGGTGAAGGTCACTGATGTATTTTTACCAATGTTCAGACTAATTATTATGTAGACATTTGGATTTGTTTCTTTTATGTAAGATGTGACACATTTTTGGCAAGTGAGTTTTTCTATAAACAAAAGTATCTGATAGTGCAAAGAGAAGAAAATCTAAAATGGCCTAGATTGTGTTAATGAAGATTATAAAGTCAATTCAGTATGAAAATAAACAATGAATAATTTTATTTATAAATAAAAAATAAATAAATCTAGAAGAAAACTTACTTGTTTAAGCCGGTTAGGACAAAACGCGTCCGTGACATCGAGACAAGGTTTGGAAATGAATCCGGATTTGATTCCGGCCTCTTTGAACAAATCATAAAAAAATTTATAATTTGAAGTCTCCTTGAATGAATAAAAGAATTCCTGAGAAATATTGAAATACTTCCAATCGATTTTTATTGATGGGGCTTCACTGAAAATTAATAATAATCAATAATACTACTGACAAATAGCGATTGGAGTGGGCGCAAAAATTAAAATGATTACTCATAATTTGAAAATTTTTTTTTGGAATCGTGATCTAGCAATTTCGAGCCCTCCCAGAAACAATTGAGGGGAGAGATTATTCTGCATGGCATTAAATTTTCTACCGAAACCTGAAAAAAACTGTTAAAAAATTTATAGTTCGTTCAATTTAATAATAATAATAATAATAATAATAATAATAATAATAATAATAATAATAATAATAATAATAATAATAATAATAATAATAATAAAATATTAGACTATTTTTTGTATTTATTTTTTAAATGTTTTAAAATAAATGATTTCAAGGAAAATTTCGGAGCGTATATTAAATGATAATAAACAATTTATGACATTGATATTGGAATATGTATAATGGTAAGGAGCAATCACGGAACCCAGGTAACACGAGTCTAAGCACTTGGCTTTGTTGGTCAACCAATTTCGACAATGAAAGACCCAAATCAGCAAAAGATATTTCCCAAATTATGAGGGTAGCGACAAATTGGTGAGGTTGGAAAGATGGATAAATTGACTCCATGAGCATTACTTGAGAATAACAAAATGTAGAAATTGGCAATTTGTAAGCTGAAACATTATCATATGAACCATTACTGAAATATATCATTCATGTGACAAATAATGGATTATGTATGATCACTCAGCGGCTAATCACAGAAACTGTTACTAAAAGTTCCAAACGTGGAAATATACCACAGAGCTTAGTCACTGATTGTTTGTGAAAGGAGTTTCCGTTTGCTATTTTCACAACACAGTCAGAAAGTGCAACCATTAGTCAATCAGAAAATCCCATTACTATAGAATGACAACGCACAAACCTATGTATCAAAAACAGCGTTACAAAAAAAGTTCATCTCATCTAGTCTATTACTCATCTGACATTTTCCTCAACAAACTATTCCATCTATTCCCATGTAGAAATTCAATAATATGGAAGAAATATAGTGAAGGTTTTATTGAAAGGAGTCAGTAAGTTGGTGAAACATACCGAGTGAAGCATAACGAGTGAAACATACCGAGTGAAGCATAACGAGTGAAACATAACGAGTGAAACATAACGAGTGAAGCATAACGAGTGAAGCATAACGAGTGAAACATACCGAGTGAAACATAACGAGTGAAACATAACGAGTGAAGCATAACGAGTGAAACATACCGAGTGAAGCATAACGAGTGAAGCATAACGAGTGAAACATACCGAGTGAAACATAACGAGTGAAACATAACGAGTGAAACATACCGAGTGAAGCATAACGAGTGAAACATACCGAGTGAAGCATAACGAGTGAAACATAACGAGTGAAACATAACGAGTGAAACATAACGAGTGAAGCATAACGAGTGAAGCATAACGAGTGAAGCATAACGAGTGAAGCATAACGAGTGAAGCATAACGAGTGAAGCATAACGAGTGAAACATAACGAGTGAAACATAACGAGTGAAACATACCGAGTGAAACATACCGAGTGAAACATAACGAGTGAAACATACCGAGTGAAACATACCGAGTGAAGCATAACGAGTGAAACATAACGAGTGAAGCATAACGAGTGAAACATACCGAGTGAAACATACCGAGTGAAGCATAACGAGTGAAACATAACGAGTGAAGCATAACGAGTGAAGCATAACGAGTGAAGCATAACGAGTGAAACATAACGAGTGAAACATACCGAGTGAAACATACCGAGTGAAGCATAACGAGTGAAACATAACGAGTGAAGAATAACGAGTGAAACATAACGAGTGAAACATAACGAGTGAAACATAACGAGTGAAATATACCGAGTGAAACATACCGAGTGAAACATACCGAGTGAAGCATAACGAGTGAAACATAACGAGTGAAGCATAACGAGTGAAACATACCGAGTGAAACATACCGAGTGAAGCATAACGAGTGAAACATAACGAGTGAAGCATAACGAGTGAAGCATAACGAGTGAAACATACCGAGTGAAACATACCGAGTGAAACATACCGAGTGAAGCATAACGAGTGAAACATACCGAGTGAAACATACCGAGTGAAGCATAACGAGTGAAACATAACGAGTGAAGCATAACGAGTGAAGCATAACGAGTGAAAACCAATTAATACAAATAGAGAGATTAATCAAATTTCATATTGGAGTGAATGAGATTTATTTTATATTTTGACATCCTCTTTTACTTTTTAACTATATCAATCAACGCATTTCGTTGATTTTTGTTCTCTTAAAAAATTATTAACACAAATCCGGCAAAGCTTTGTATCAGTAAAATCATTTATCTTTTTATTCACCTGCGATCTCTTCTGCTTTCATAAGCCCTTTCATTTATCCTCATTTAGATTTCGACTATAGCAAAACATTGATGAAAGCTTTCCTATAGCAATATGATAGACGACATAAATAAATAAATTAATTAAGTTAATAATTATTCTGCTAGAAATCATTTGACAGAGATAACAATGTCCCTACGTCATAAAATTGACATAAAAAACAATAAAATCCAATCTAAGATAGATGATATGGCTATAACAATAAAAAGTACAAAATCTATGCATGGTGTCGGTATTTAATAATAATTTATACCAGGCCTAATAAATACCATTAAATATATAGAAATAATGGGTCATATTATTCATTCTAGGCCTTGCCAACCTTCTGATAACCTGTAATATGGGACGTTTCACTCATTGGCTTCAATTGGTTATATTAATTTATATTAATTCTTGCATAACCGCATCAAGCCCCGCCATGATTAGTCGCGTATTGTGTAAATTCATTTCACGGCCTGATTCAATATCTGCATAAAATGATTTTATTATTATCAAATTTGTTTTTGATAATATAATTTCTAAGTTCTTTTGATTTTCACTTCTGATTTATTTTCATTTTCAATTGGCGTTATATTGATTTAAAAATTGACTGAATCGCTTGAAGAGGCAGTGCCGCCAATTCGTGAATATCAATGACATCGATATCTTTACTGATTCATAGTTAAGCATTGTAAATGTCAATCGAATATAATTTCTGTTTAATTATCATTTGTACAGTTTATAATATTTGAAATTGTTTCACAAATCAGTTACGCTGCCTTCAATTTCCTCCAAACATGGGATAATGGAATTCTGAAGGGTCTTAACCAATGCCTGTTGCTCTCCAAAAGTTTACTCGATTTGATTGTCAACAAGTTTATTGTTCGTTTTATTTATACATTTCCTATGTTTCAGCCTTTATATTAGATTAATTGGTAACATGTTTGTCCTATTATAACACTATCAGCAATTTTTTCGATTCATAATTTAGAAACTATCGTTTTCAGCTGTCTTTCTTTGAGAAATGTTGACTTGCCATTATATTTTTTGAATATAGTAAATCGTTTTGAACTTTGAACTAAGATTGTAATGTAATATGCAAATATCTCTGAGTCTCCTCAAGCTTTTACAACAAAATTGACCTGCTTTCATAAAATATCAATGTATTTAGTGCCTTCATTTACATTTCCACAGCCTTCGATATTTATATCATTGAGGTGATTCCACAATATGATATTAATATATGAAATAATTGAATAGATAATATAATAATAGGATTGCAAATAAGATAAAGTTATCCATAGTAAATGCAGTGAAGAGAAAGCATAACAATTTATACATTGAGATAATAGGGCACCTTTCTATTCAATAGAGAAATGTATCCAACCAATCAGATAGCGTGCAATTGCGTTCACTGCACCACAGGTTTTATTATTGAGAATTTCTTTGAAATGTTACAAGCTTAATTTTCAAGAATTTTATAGCGGAAATAATATGCCAATAAAATCTTTCTAATTTTCACCATTGATTAAAAAATGTTTATCTTCATTATTAAAAAAAACTGATTATTATACTTTTAAATTTTAGTTTTTTTTCAAATTAAAAGAAATATTAAATGGCAATTTGCAAAATATGAAAATTTTAAAAGTGTAATGGGAAACGGTTGAATAGTTTAGAAAGTGTCAAAAATTTTTTAAATGACAATTTTTATGAAATGTATAATGGCAATGATTGAATATTTCGCTCAAGTAGGATAGAAAGGTCTATAGATATTATAAATTTAATAAACCAATTACAAAATTTTATTATTATTATTTAAAATATTTTTCAATTTAATTTAAATAATCAATTATTTCTCATATTAAATTATTATCAAAAACCAATTTAAAAATTCTTTTAAAATAATATTTAATTAACAAACAAAATAATTTTAATTTTAATAAGTAACCTATAAATATAAATTAAAAACCTGACTATGAGTCAGTAAAGATATCAAAAAAACATCGATATATTTACTGATTCATAGTCAAGCTTTGTAATAAATGCAATGTCAATTGAAAAGAAATCAATGGTGAAAATTGAAAAAAGTTCTTATAATATAATTTTTAAATTTTTAACAAAAATATTTAATATTTAAATTTTAACCATTCAATATATTATTATTTAAAACATTAAAAACACAGGTCCTCACATCATTTTGCACATTAATTTTCGGATCCATTGACCTATTCAACCCTTAACATATCATGCATTCCAATAATTAATAACATTTTCCAACCTTCATCCGCCCCTCGTACCCATTGTACACTAAAGTCCCCCGAGTCTTTTTCGACCCAGGTAAAAATTTTTGACTTAAAAGAAACAAAATGCAAATAATTAAATTAATTTTATTAGTAATGGTAATGTTGACTGTTTAGTAATAATAAAGCGCGATTTATGTGTTAATTAATTATTTATTACATACATTATAGGAATGGGCCTTACAAATAAATCTTTTACAATATTTACATTCTAATACATGTTTATTGTTAGATTTTGGGCAATATTTTTGAGTATTATAATCCTTTCAAAAGAGTACTTTTTAGAAGGTGATAAACAATATATATTTTTTTATTCTTTTTCAAAATCAGTTGATTATCTCAACAAAATCAAAGTCACGAAATTACAGATATGCATTATTAATATTAATATTTTAAGATATATTTGCAAAACAAAATCGTTTCAGGTCAATAAAGACCCGAGGGACGGATGAAGGTCAATATTATTTAATAATCAACATGCTTATTTAATTCCTACAATTCCATTGTGCTCCGTTGTATAGGGATATTGGCCAACAATGTTCAAGAACTCAAGTACAGAGATGAGTGGAGTTCTCTCTGGAATTTACTTAATTTCCATGCTGTTTAATAATATTAAAATTGAAGCCTCTGAAAATTTGTTTTAAAATACTTTAAATAATAAGTAAGGAGAAATTTGTTTATTGAAATCAATCTTATTAAATCAAATGTAGTGATTATGAATTTATAATTTACTGATTGCAATATCATGACAGCTGGTAAATGGTTAATGAAAAGGTTTGCTGCAATTGAGTGTAATTCTTTACCAAATATAATTGATGGCTAACTTAGCCGCCAAGTTAAGAATAAGATTTATAATATTGAAATTCAATCACTAAACTAACCCGTAAAGACCTGTCATGGAGGTAATGCAATTTCGGTAACTGAACTCTTTGGCAAAAATCAGAAAATGTGAATGATCTATTGTTATATGATCCATATAAAATTATAAAGATTCTCATTTAAAGATAAAACGAACCTTCTATCGTATTGTAGTGTCAAGTTTACAATATTCTGCAATAGTTGAAGATGTTCCAGTAAGAACTCTGTTGACAATAGGTTATTATGGGTAGAGACTTGTAATATAGTTTCAATTGAACCAGACTCGATTTTGCTCCCAGAAACCCGGGAAATAAATGACGTTTCATTGTGCAACCGGGATGAATCTACAAGAATAATATAAATAATATATAAACAAATAAGAAGTTAATATAAATATAAGTATTATAGGTGCCAGTCATATGAGAATGATTATTTCTATTTACTTTAATTTGCTCTTTCAAACCTGTGTATGGAATGCCTTACATTGGTTCAACTAGGTCATATAATCAAGAGTACTTGGTTGTACCTTTTATAAATTAAATTAGCGGCTAGTTGCCGTTAAGGGCATTTCTCAAAGAGTGGTTAAAATAAAATAATTAACTATTTTAATATGATGACCTCTTTTGACCACTTTAACCTTTTGGTAGTAAACAAAGTGTATGAAACTATTATTAAAGATTTCAAATGGTGGACAAATGTCTCCCTAGAAATGATATTGGTCGCTATACAGCCAATTTATTACAAAATGTACCTGGAAAATAAGCAGGGTTCTACATAAGCTCACTGACACCCAAGAAATTAAGTCAGAAACTGATTTGTGAATGGCTACTTAAAATGTAACAACATAATGATCTTTTGATTCATGAAGTGATTAGCAATGACATTTAGGTTGCAGTTATGGCGAATCCAAGAAGATGATCCGTTCAATCATTAATGCCGATATCACCCGCTAACAGCTCGAACACCTTATGACTGACTGCAACACAACTGCAACGTCATTGCTTATATCATGCAGGATACCACAATAACTATCGGTACTTCCGTGTTATCTTACCCCCAAAAATTAAATTAAAAAAGAATACATATAATTATTATATTTATTTTCTAAATCACAGTTACAAACTCAGCAAATGTTTGTAAAGAGTTTGTAAATGGTCATCCAGGTGGCCAAAAAACCACAATGCCGTTGAGAATAGTGTCGAACACATCGGCAATGTTGCTTAGAACACGTTTGCGCCACATAAACTCACATAATCACATAATCACATAAATCACAGATAGCATTAATAAATTCATGTTCAATAATGTTCAATAACGTCATCAATAATGTATTCTCTCATTTTTATATTGTTATTTTAATTGTATTTTATAATTTAATTGTTCGGGGTAAGATGACACGGAAGTACCTTAATATCTACTTCATGACAGTGCCACTTCACTTTCAGCTGCAAAAACGACTGCAAAGTTTCAGAGCGTTAGCTTCACCATTTCCCCCACTAATTTTGTACTCACTGAACTTGTTCCCGTTTAGTTTATTACCAAACAGACATCCAACACTGATTTCACTCAAAACCACGCAATTTTTTCACCTATCATTTTAGGAAGTTAGAAAGTTTAAAAATGTATTCAGAATTATAAAGACTAATTTAATCCTTCAAGAGACTTTGGTGAATGATATGAAACTCATTTTATGCTATTCTTGAAATTACATGACTAAACCTTTGTCTAAACCCCTTAATATGAAGGTTTGCAAATAAAATTTGGTACTTTCAATACGACCTTTAATGATATAAATCGGGTCTAAAGTGCTTAATATACACTTACAAGTGGCATACAAGGTATGAAGTCTATACCAATGCGTTATATACAGTCAGATTTATCATTATTTACGTCCATCAATTAAATGGAGGATAAAAATAATCAAAAATTTAATATCGGGTAATTATGTCCCATTAGTTAATTACGATTAATTGTTTTATGTCCATTCATAGACCGAGGCTGTCAGTCAAGGCAGTTAAGATTTCCTATGAGGTTCAGATCAGGAGAATGTGAGAGCCACAATAATAAGATAACACGGCCATAGGACCAGTGGCGTAACTAGTGAATGCAGAACCCTGCGTTGCGGGGGCCCAAAATTATTACTAAAAAAATATATTTACAATCATTTTATGAAACTTTTTCCCCGCAGTTATATTTGCCTACAAACATAAAACTATCATTGAATAGCGGCTGCTGTGAATAACTATGTATTAAACTTTAACCGAAAAATTTAAGTGGAAATATTTTACATTGCGCGGGAGGCCCAAATTTTGAAGTTCCGCCACTGCATAGGACAACTGTCCCATCGCCAAAAATAACTACAATCCACCTCAACTGGACAACAATTATCCAAGTGATATTCGCATTTTATATACGATCATTTTCTATACTATTTCAAATACTGAAAATCATTTTCCAAGGTCACAATTAAAACAAAAAAATTCAAAAATTGTCCATATTGAAAAATGACAAAAAAAACAGAATGGGAATTTTGGGTTGGTTTTGAAACTGCTGAAATTCATTCAGTTCACACGGTGCTGAAATACACGAGCATTATTATTATTATTATTATTATCATTATTATTATTATTAGTCGGAGTGGCTAAGCGTGTTGGAACCTGTCATCCACTTACCAACGACATCATTGACAACAATTGCCATCATCATTCAAATGTTGCAGAGGAGCAACATCGAAACAAGAACCCAGGTTTATTGTTATTTTCAATGAAAGATGTAGAAAATTTAAAAACCACAAGTGCAATCTTAATGATGCAGCTACTGTATTAGACACCCATGTTGATTGTGTGATGGATGGCACATGTGCAAATGCTGTATTCGCTAGGCTGACCTGCTCGATTGTGCCACCCACACGGATACCACATAGGACTGTGCTAGAGTATCATGTAGATGTGTTATCACGGCTATCACTTGTTGACGGTGATGATGTTGTTGATGTTGATGTTGTTGTTGTTGTTGTCCTCGTCCTCGTCGTTGTTGTTGTTGTCAGGCTGATGCGGTAGGTCGTTGAAATATTTGGCCTTAGCAACTAGCTCGGCTGGTCACATGAACGATTGAGCTGAGAATAGCTAGCTATGATGCGCGTTTTGTAATTGGTATCGACTGTGGCTAATTGACAGCTATCACTAATTATAATATAATACTCAATGACTTCTCGTCTGGGTCAAAGGCTAAGTGCTGTTTCTCAATCAATAAGCTTTAGTTACAACTCCAGCGCCTTTAAAATGTGTCCTTATTCTGCACTTAAATATCAATCGGAAATTATTATAATTATTCTCGTATTAAAACAAAAAAAATAAATAAAAGAAAAATATTTTTGAGACATAAAAATGAATTCCTCCAACTAATGATCGGCTGATTGACCCTCTATACGCCAGAGGACCTACCGCCACGAATGTCATAATTTGATGGTGCTGGTGGTGCTGGTGGTGCTGATTGTGCTGGTTGTGCAGCAGCATCAACACACGATGCCAATACGTGTGCCATACACACAGACACTCTAAATGTATGAATGATTTACAGATTGGCAGAATCGGAGAACGAGTTTCATTCCAATACAAAAGTCGCTATTTCAAAAATTGATGAATCATTTCCTTCGTCATAACTCTCCAGCTAAGATTTTGGGCATTAAATCTTTTGACTGTCTGATTTCGACAGAAATCACATTTCCCGCAACCGAATTAATTAAGGTTAAATGAATTAATACTGATTCGTGGTGGATTTTAATTGCACCTCACTCAATCGACAGTGAACATTTCCTAGTCAAATTGAATTTTAATTAATATCATTAGAAAAAGTAGAAAATTTAACAATCCAACGCCCTCCCCCCTCGAGGGGAAAAATTTCGAGACAACGACCAGAGAAATATATAAATTGGAAAATTCGATAATATTTCTGGGCGATGAAATTCGAGAATAATCGATAAATTCAATGGCAAAAATATGATTAAAGAAACAAACTTATTATAATATCCCACCACCACCACCACCACCAGCAGCCTAATCATCACCATCGCCATCACCCCCATCACCATCATCACCATCATCATCACCATCACCATCACCATCAGCTGATTGGGATACTGGAATAGAATTGCATCGCCATGTTCACATGTCACACCAGCTTCATGCAAATATGTGTACTATTACATTATATCCCATCCAGCGCTGATGGCAATTTCATCAGCCAATCACAGACCGATAAAATGGTTATTAAAATACTTTCTATGAGGAGGCTGACGATTGATCATTTTTTAGGATAATAAAGTTTTTTTATTTTCTTTTTAACAAGATGGATTTTTTCTCTTATAAATTGGAAATAATGAAGCAATTGCAGACAGTTGTTTTTCTCTTAGATTATTCTACCATTTGATTAAGTTAATCATATGAGCCAATTCTCTCAATATATCCTGTACGTTACTCATATCCCTTACATTTCCTGCTATAGGAGGGCCTCGAGTATGGGAAAGGCTCTTGTTTAATGTCAAACAATTAATTTTTACTTATTTATATTTACAATTATCTTTAAAAATATACTTGTAATTCTATTTTTATTTCACATAATTACATAGTTGGAAACTAAATTAATAATTTTAAAAATTTATCCCAAATAATATATCCATTATCAAAAAATAGATTTTTATTTTAATTTGTTTTTGATTGCTATTAAATCGACTTGGAATGTTGCAAATGCGGGAAAAGTGCAGCACAAAAATTACTACATGATAACGATAATGAAAATAATAATAATATTAATAACATAAAATGATGATTGCTTGGTAGCAGCATTTATTATTTAAAACAATAAAATGATAATTTAAGCCTTTTGCTGCAAATAATGTATTTAATGAAAAAATTTTCGACTATACGATAGTCCTTGACAAGGACTATCGTATAGTCGAAAATTCTTTCATTAAATACATTATTTGCAGCAAAAGGCTTAAATTATCATTTTATTGTTTAATTATTATTAATAATAATAATAATAATAATAATAATAATAATAATAATAATAATAATAATAATAATAAAATGATTAATTAAAAGTTAATCAATCAAATGATAGTTTAAGCCTTTTGCCGAGAATTATATATTTAATAAAAATGAAGGAATTTTCAACTATATAAATTGTCCTTTTCAATTTCTTGGAATTTATTTTCTTCTATTTTCAAATGCATTTTGATCTTCTCTCTTATTTTCTTTTTCTTCTCATTGGTTAAAAAAAAACTTAATTTAAATATTTTTTATTAAATATCCTCTGAAATTCAAAACAAAACAATAAAAAGAATTTTAAGTTTTTAAATATAATTTCCAATAACTATTTACACACGCAATTGTTCTGATTTTTATTCTTAATGATCTCCAGAAGTTTATCAATAATAATTTCTTCAATAATAATAATAATAATAATAATAATAATAATAATAATAATAATAATAATAATAATAATAATAATAATGATAATAATAATAATAATAATAATAATAATAATAATAATAATAATAATAATAATAATAATAATAATAATAATAATAATGATAATAATAATAATAATTGTATTTATTAAAAAGCTTGACTATGAATCAGTAAATATATCGATGTTTTTGATATTCACGAATTTTCGGCACTGCCCTTTCCAAGTGAATTTGATCCATTATTACCTTTCTATCCCCTGGATTGCTATCAGTGATCCTCGAAGGGAAGCGGCAAATGACAAAGTTAATAATAATGGAATGCAAATAATTTTATTAGTATATCAATTAAATATGTAGTGAACCAGATAAACTAAAATTGAAACCCCTTCGAATCATTGAAAGATCTTTTGAAACGTATAAGATAAGCAATTCAATAGTGTAAAAATTTTATACAATTTTGAATTTATTATTGTTCATTCCGCTATTTGACCCTCATGAATGAATGCTCGCTTTCCCAATCAATTTTGATATTTTCGATGATGACACCCTTTGGTCTGGACACTTTCCATGTCATTTCAAAAGATTTAGCTACGTTTTCATCCGTAAAACAGAGATAATATAAAGTAAATTTCTATTGAACCTAATGAACCTAAACTCTGTCTCAAAGCAGATGTTAGAATAAATGTAACCATCATGTTAATACATATTCTTATAACACCGACTACAAGAAGATTTGACTATAGACCGTGATATCTGCTTAATTTCCATAACAAATTATTTTGCCTCAAATAAAACTCATGCATTACAGGGTTTAATTAAATACAATAAAACGTGGATCAGCAACACCTTTGAGTTCCTTAAATTTCTGATATTCCCGGAATATTCTTTATATGAAAGAATACAATCAATAAAGACAGATTTTTTAAAATGGTTTGGCTTGTCGGAGACCTTAATTTATGTAAATTACCGTTGAAAACGTATGCAAACAAAAGGAAAAATGATTATCAATAATATACTTATTTATTTCAAGATAATTAACCCAAGCGTTTGACATATTTATAATTCATATGAAATATGATCAGGGCCTAGGAGAGAGTGCGGGGCCCGGGGCCAAATCTTTTTGGGGCCCCTCTATAATAATTAAAAAAAATATATAGTTAGCGACAACACAATATAAAAACAAATTTTATTATATTAATGATTTACGGGCTTTTGAAATTGCAAATTTATCAATTATTTCACTAAAATTTAGGTTTCTTGCAATATCGTTATTAATATGCAGCATTGCTAATCCATTTAGCCGCTCTTGTGCTATTGTAGATCTCAAGAAATTCTTAATACGTTTTTGAGCTGAAAACGTACGTTCAGACTCGGTTACAGAAACCGGGATTGTCAAAAATATTCTTATAAAAATATTCTTAAATAAACTACAATATTTGGAAAAATTGACTCCAAATTCATTTCGATAATAGATTTAAGCACTTTTTAGTAGAGAAATTTTAATGAAATTTAAAATATTCTTTCGAATTCCACGCTAGTTGGGTTTAAATTAGGGGCCCCAATCTCATATCATTAATAAACGGATATTTCTAAAAATATTTTTAAAAATCTCTTATTCGCGAATTTTAATAACGATCAAGCAATTTTAAATGACGAATTCCCAATCTTAGATCGATCTGATTTATTTAAAAACATGTTAGATTAATATATAAGAGCAAACAAGTTATATCATTAGTCCATTTTCAAATTGTTGAATTTTTAAAAATTAATTTGTAGATTTGGGGCCCGGGAGGTCAGTGGCCTATCTGGCCCCGCCTCTCCTAGGGCCTGAATATGATGATGCATTTCATCGAATCTTCATAAAGCTGCTAGCTAAATCAATCCGAGGCCTCCGCCACGAATAAATAATTGATACGGATGAATTGTATGAAATGTATTCTATATCCATGTCAATTTCAAAGCTGGCCAAATCATCAACAATAATATTATCATATTTTGAATTGCAAAACATCATTTTAACCTTCGTATAAAGAATATAAAGATGTTGACTCAGTTCACCACCAGTTATACTTCACCCGCCCGCTCCTCCCCCCACGGAAAAATTGAACTTTTCCAGCGTATTCATTCATCGAGATCTGCCGGTTTGGCGAGCATAAATTTAACAAACTTCATTCAGAAAAGTAGATAATTTAAAAGAGAAAATTTATATAGGAATTCATGCGAGATTTCTTTCTGAGCTTTCGCAACCAGTTTTCGAGCCCCTCAAGGACGTATTTTGATATTCTCAATTGTTTTAAATTTTCTAAATTTCTACGGTTATGAAAGTTGTATGATTCAATTTCATAAGGTTTGAGAGTTTGTTATATAACTTCATAAAGTATTTCCTGACAGGACCAACCCCATGGATAAGGCTATGTATTCAACCGATTTCACTCTTTCTCTATGAGAACTATGCGAATTTTAGACTTTCATTTGCGAGAGCGAATAAATTAATTAATCATTAAACGTTAAAATATTTTTTGGACATTTTACGAGAATTCTATCGGTAGTCAATGAGTTAATTGGGGTGGCAACTGAGGCATATTGATAGGAAGGCTGGAAGGAATTATGCTGCGGTTAATGGTAAGATCAAACCCAATAAATACATAGCATTCTCGTTGAATCCAACCTAATCAATCCTTAGGCACTCTCCTACAGCGTATGTGGAACAATAAATGACCAAATTCTCATAAAGAAATCCATTGCCGAACAATTAAAGGTCTGATTTATCATAGAAATCATTGTAAAGCTCCATAATGACATAAAAAGTAATGCAAAATAGCTAAATTGAATGGAATTAAAATTATATAACTTAGAAATCTAACAAGGGCTTAAAACAATTAATTAAATATATCATTTCCATTAATAGCCGCTTAAAATTAAAATTTCTAACTTACTCCTTAAATTGATGAGAAATAGCGAAAATACAGAAGAAAAAATGGCCAACAAATAGTCAAATCTAATAATAATTAATTGATATCGATTTAATTTTGAATGAGCTGCTAATCAATTGCAATATTAAAGGCTTGCCATTTTTGTATGGCGCGCGCGTCAATCCGTCTCAGCAAATCAAATGCGCTAATTAGTTGCTATTGGGGATTGCCTATTCCAATATTAATTGAGCTTATCAACTCAACTTATTTATTTCTCATTTTACCGCTACTTGTGAAAATTACAACAAGTTATGATAGAATTTTTAGTACTTAAAGATTTGATTTTTAAAATAAATATTAATACTAACTGTAAATCCAAAGATTCATCACATCGTTCTCAAATTCCATTGATTTGAACCCAAGCCAACATAAACCAAGAAAACCGATTCCAATGAGTAATATTTTCCAATGATGATAACGGACAAATTTGTGATAACAAAAATACTTTAACTTAAACCAGTTTTTAATGTTTGTCTTGCATTTTAAAGATGAGTGGCCCTAAAATAGATTGAATTTATTACTATGACATATTCAAAGAAATTATCACTACATATTAAAAATTTCACTTGCCTTTATATACATGTTAACCATAAGATAAGAATTTCGTTCATCTAGGGAGTTTCAAAAACAAATCACAAGTTAATTATAAATTTGTGAAAACCTATTTATAAAATACCGAAAACCTCATTAACTAATAATATTCAATCAAAATTCGAATGACAAATTTATATTAGCCAATAAAATTACTTAAAATCGTGCTTTTATATAATGCGTTTGATCAACTAGATTGAAATGATGTAAATAAACAAATCACTTTATTTTATGTTTTAAGACCTGCAAAAAATAAAAATAAAAAACCGATAATTTAAATTATTCCAATAGAAAGGTTTTTATAAAATCTCACGATTGTTCTTCTATAGGTTATTCTATTCAAATATATTTTATTATCTATCTATAATTCTATAATTATATATATATATATATATATATATATATATATATATATATATATATATATATATATATATATATATATATATATATATATATATATATATATATATATATATATATATATATGAATGAAAGTATGTATGCATGTCCTGTATGCAATACTACAATGTTCATCCGATCACCAAGACACTTTAAGTTGTGATATACACTCCTGGGTAAGTTTTATGTTCAAAAACATTTTAATTGAAAAAGTATTTCAACCAATGAGAGAAGTACATGGTATTTTCTCAGCTACTGATATAAAATCCGGTAAACAAGCATTAGAGAATCATTGATGTTTATTTTTGTGTAAAATTAGTGTAAAAAAAGTTTTTATTATATTTCTACATTTTTTTTGCACTGTTGAAAATACCATTAACTAGTTATCGACAGATCTACAGAATGTATCACATCGCCAGAAAACGTTTGTAAGATGACATCAAATTAAGACGAATTGATTCAAAACGTTTCCCAAATATCACGCGAAATTACCGAAATCATCCGTGGCTGAGTGCACGTGATAATTTAGCCGCTACGAACAATGATGTAGATTTGAAGATTCAAAATGGAATATCAGGCGAAACGATAATACAAATTCTACCATTTAAAAAGATTTACAATTATCTGATTTTAAATATAAATTTTAAGGTGGATTCAATGGTTCGAACTAATACAATACGCCAATTACCGAACTCATTTATTGTGGTCGTAACACACGGGTAAATGTAATAGAAACACAATTTTGAAGATATCAGTAAACGGTTAAGAGCCCGCTAACTCATATACCCTCATAAAAATATTTCTAAAAATTATGTAGGTCAACTCAAAAATTTATGATTTTTTACGATTTTCAAGATTTTTTCTCAAACTTTTTTAGATTTTTATGTAGGTCAACTCATATACTAAGGAAATTTATATACTCTATATATTTTCAATACATAGCCTAACTCAAAGTATATCGGGGTTAGAAAAACTGACATCATGTATGTGTAACGGTCAATAAATAAGGTCAAAATAATGAAATTTTATCAAAATAAATGTAAATTTCTTTAAAATTTATGAAAAATCTGTTTTTTGGGTTGAAAGTGTGTGTGTACAGAAAATTGACAATAATGAGCAAAAACTTTACACACACATTCGACATGTTAATTATGCACATGTATTACACATGTATTAGTTAATCATGCACTTGTTTAACAGGGGTGTATATGCTTAATATGTGAATAATTTTAGAGTTGACCTGCATAACTTTTGAGTTGACCTACATAATTTTTAGAATTTATTTGGTGAGGTATGTGAATTAGCGGGCTCCTAACCATCTACTGATATCCTATCGCATCTAATTACGCGCAATATTGTTTACTGTTATAAATTGTGTTATTACACGTTATCATGCCAGAATGGCTGACAACAGACCAAAAGTTGGTAAAATCTGATTATCTAAAAGCTCGACTATTGGAGTAACATCGAGCAATAAAGAATCAAGAGTTTAACCTCGTGAGTTATGAAGATGCCTTCTGATCTATTGACCTGCGCATGCCTATGAGTCTGAAATGTACTATCTTAAACTATTCATCAAATAGGATACACTTATTATAGAACCTCCAAACTCCTCGATCTAATAATCAATTATAATGAATTGTAGTTACAAAGCTAGCTATATGTCATCAATGTACATTGGACACCACGAAATATCGCGGTATTATTTATCGTAGTTTAAATTATTTTATTAACATTTTTTGTTTATTCATCGAATTTTAATATATTTTTTACGAATTTACATTCACAAGGAATGGCGATTGCTTGAGCAGTGGCAGAAGATGTCTAGATGATCGGATCAAGTAGAAAGAAACACAAATATATCAGATCCAATGGGTTTGAAATAATAATTGAAATCTCAATAAATAATTTTTTAACCCCTTTACCGTCAACTTCTTTTTCTGAAATCGACCTTAATTGGCGACTTTATTTGCGGCTATAAAAATTAATCTTTTAATTATTTTTCAAAAATCTTTATCAACAATAACGAACAACTAATAACGAATAACAGTTAGTTAATTAATAACAAATAAAGCAGTTTTTAGTATTGTTGTAAAGTAACGAGTAGTGGATAACAAGGTACTGAATAAGATGAGTAGGTAGTTATGTGCACTCCAGATCCAGATCCCCCTTAATTTTTTAAAAATTTTTAAAAGACCCCCATAATCTTTTATTTTTTTAAAAAGACCCACCCCTCCTACTTTTTTTAAATTTTAAAAATATCCCCCCCCCCTTACTTTTTTTTAAATTTAAATTTTTGTTTTAATTATCGATTACATAAAATGATGATTGCTTGGTAGCAGCATTTATTATTTAAAACAATAAAATGATAATAGTAGTGTGTTTATATCCCTAACCAACACAACCCCCCAACAAAACATACCTCCATTACGCCTAAACCATTAGAAAAACAACCTAAAACTTATACTTTTATAGTATTTTAACCCTATATTTTTGAAAACAACCACCCTTAATACCCCTAACTGTTTTAATCAAACTCTAGAGTTGATCTTTATCAGATTATTGATTTTAAATTATATAAAACTTAAAAAATTGAAAAAGAATAAAAAATTTTATGAAATAGTAAAACTGCTCTGAGAGGACAGTGGTATTTTTTTTTTCCCACTGTCCTCTCAACAGTTTTTTTTGATCCGGATCATTTTTTTTATTCAACCTCTTTCGTTTATCGAATCTCTTCCAATATACAAGCTGGCCAGACTCATACATCAGAATCAATTCGATAATAGCAGCACACCTTATTATTCGCTTCTCGCTCGAACACGATTTCATCGGCGTTTTAAGTGTGCTGCTCGAAAGTACAAATGAATTCGAAAGTGAATCCGAAAGAGGTCCGAAAACAACCAAGAAATAAATGTGCACATTATAGAATCGATCCGGGGGTGTTCGAAAGACTGGTGGCGATAATTACCGGTTCGCCACCATCAACCGTTTCAATATTTTTTTTTCATATTTATGTTTAAAAAATTAATTAATTAATAAAATATATAAAATGAAATAAAAATAAATAAAATATAAATCTAAGATACCCATACCATTTTCAATATTATTTTCAAATTTTTAATATTATTTTATGTTGAAAAAAAACTAACCTCAGATATGATTTGAACCACTAGCATTTGAGCCACTATGTCAGTCTAGCCCACTGCGCTATTAGACTTTGGATTTTTGTCATTTTTACAACTATAAATAATCGATTCAAGTTCTTTAACTCTTTCCCGTAATTGTTTCATTTTCTTTAACCTTATCTCAGCAACTTCTACAGCTTTCATGTAAAAATGTCGATACTTTTCATTCTCTACCATCAACTCTTTGATATATTCTAATGGTTCTTCTTCTCTTCTTTTCATTCTCTTATGTATAACTTCATTNAAATCGAAAGCTCATTTATTAAAAGAAAATAATCTTAATGATACAAATTCAAAACTTTGTCCTAAATGTAAAGGAAGATTTCTACATTCTGGATATAATAAACATTTTGAAAATTGTATCGGGAGACTTAGAGAAATATTTACATGTCCTAATTGTAACTTTTCAGCAAAACTAAATTTCTATTATTTAGAACATATAAAAGAATGTAAAAATAAAAAACAAAATTCTGACGTTGAAGAATGCCATTCAGAAGGAGAACCCGATCATGTTGAAAAAGAAAAATATAACTGGGATAAATTTAATCACATAGATGAATTTCAATCAGAAATCAGTGGACCTGCTACTCCTGGAGAATATATAAAGAGAAATAAAAAAAATATTAAAAATTCTTTCACTAGAGCTTTAGAAGATTATAAACCAACAAGGTATAATGTTATAAAATATAAAATTACAATCAAAGCAAAATATTGGAGAGGTGTGGAAGAAAACACAACTCCTTTAGATGTTGAAATCGCAATACCCTTTAAATATTTATTTTCAACTAGAGGATTTGATAAAACCATCAAAGAAATAATTCAAGCAGTAGAAGCAAAACAAGAGGATGTAGAAAATGAATTAGGAGAATCAAACTTAGTATTTCGCTCTTTCCAATCTTTAGTGATTGATTATTGGAGGGGATTACCTCCAAATCCTAAATCTTATATTCAAACACCCTTTAAATCTAGGGCTGTTATAAATGTACAGAATGGTGATAACAAATGTTTCATGTGGTCAATACTTGCATATTTACATCCTCAAGCTGAAAACCCCCAAAGAGTTCAACAATACAAACAATATGAAAATGAATTAATATTTCCCAAGGGATTCACGCACCCAATGAAACTAGAAGACATTCCAGAATTTGAAAAACTAAATAATCTTAAACTTAATATTTATGAACATGTTAAAGGATGGGGATATGGAAGGAAAGATATTATTCCAATTTATATTTCTGATTATGAAGTTAGAGATAGTGGAGATAGGGAGATATATCTTTTAATCTTGGAAGAAGAAAATAATCAACATTATATTTTAATAAAAAACTTTCAAGCTTTTACATCTCCAGAGAATCCAACTTGTGGAGGAGGAACATGTAAAAGATGTCTTCATTATTCAACAACTAAAAACTCTATGATTAAACATACAAGATTTTGTGAAAAAGATGATCCAGCTTTAATTAACATGCCTAAAGATCCCAAGATGCATTTTAAAAACTTTTCAAATTTATTACAAACATTAGGAGTTGTCTATGGAGACTTTGAATGTATAAATCGCGAACAAGATATAATTATACAATATTTAAAAATAATAGAAAAATATAAACTCATGGATGAATGGAAAGCCTCTAAACAGAAGATGAAACCAACAAGGATGAAAGCCTTTCTAAGAAAAAAGAATAAACCCAATAGTATCAAGCAAGCTAAACAATTACCATCTGCTTATAAACTATTATTTAAAAGTAATTATCCTGAACTCATAAAATCTAGAGAATATTCATTTAGAGGAACTTCTTCAGAAGAGGTTCTAGATCATTTTACTAAAAGTATAAATAGCTTAGAACACGAAATATTTAAAGTATTAAAAACAAGCTATCCTCAAAATATTTCAGAACAACAACAGGAAGAATATGAAAACGCTTCAAATTGTTGGATGTGTAAACAACCCTTTGAGGAACTCTCTCTCTCTCTGAAAGTCATTCTGATATTAGATCTCTAACTATTGACCAAATAGAAGCAGAAGAAACAAGATTATTTCATGAAGGACAAGATAATGCAAAAGTTATAGATCACGATCATTTAAAAAAGGAAAATAATTATCGAGGAGCAGCTCATAGAAATTGCAATCTTAATTGTCATACTCCCAAATTTGTACCTGTTATATTTCATAATCTTTTTGGTTATGACATACATCTATTTATTAAACATTTAGCAGCAAATGCTAAAAACTCTTTCAAAGTTATCGGCTTAACAAAGGAAAAATATAAATCAGTAGAATATGGAAAATTAAAATTTATAGATTCATTAAACTTTCTCCAAATGTCTTTAGATGCAGTGGCAAAAACAATGAAACCAGAATATTTTAAAATCACTCGAGAATTCTTGGAAAAAAATAATATTCCTCTAGAAGAATATCCCACATGTTTAGCAAAAGGAATATATCCTTATGATCATATGAATTCATTTGAAAAATATAATGAAACAAGTCTTCCTAACCAAGAAACATTCTTTTCACAACTTCAACAATATCATATTACAGATAAAGAATATTCTCGAGCAAATAAAATGTGGGAATTATTTGACTGTAAAACTTTAGGAGAATATACTGACATGTACCTATCCTTGGATGTTTATATTCTAGCAGATTGCTTTGAAGAATTTACAAACTCTTTTGTTCTTAAACCTTACAATTATATAACAGCTCCTTCTTTAGCTTGGGATACTTTATTATATACAATTTGGACTTCAGATATGGAAGAATCTGATAAAATTATAGATCTTTTAACTAACCTCGATATGTTTAATCAAATTAAAACTAATATTAGAGGAGGAGTTTCCTCTGTAATGGGTAATCGAGAAATAAAAGCTAGAAATGCAATAACTACTAGCAGAATGCTTTCAAAGACCTCTGATCCTTATATAAAACTTAACAATGAGGAATTAAAAGAATTATTAGAAACAATGAAAAATCCTATATTTATACTTTATATAGATGCAACAGCTTTATATTCAGGAATTATGACTCAATATTTACCAATGAGTGACTTTCATGAAATATACTCTGAAGATTCCTCAGAAGAATCATTAAAGACTCTTGTAAAAGAAATACTTTCAACTCCTAAAGATTCTCCAATAGGTTACTTTGTAGAATGTGACTTATTATATCCAGATGATATAAAATCAGGAACAAGATATTTCCCTTTAGCTCCTGTAAGAAGAAAGATTGATATCAACAAACTTTCTGAATGGCAAATCTCACAAGATAAACCTCCAACAATGAAACTTCTTTGTGATCAAACAGATCGAACTTATTATCTTTGTCACTATAGACTCCTCCAATTTTATCTTTCACGAGGTATGATATTAAAAAAAGTTCATAGTGTCATAAGATTTAAACAAGCTCCATTCATGAAAGCTTTTATCGAGGAGAACATTAGGTGCCGAAACATTGCAAAAAGAGAAGGTAACCTTTTTAAAGATAATAATTATAAACTTTTAAACAATTCAGTCTTTGGGAAAACAATGGAGAATGTTGATAAATATACTCATATTGAACTCCTAACTAATACTCATAAAGATATTAAGCGTTATAATCGTATGCTAGGAAAGCCTACATTTAAAAACGCACAAGTATTTTCTGAAAGTCTTACTGCAATAGAACTAAAGAATTTTGAGAAAACATACAACAAACCAATATTTATAGGGTTTTCAATTTTAGAACTTTCAAAATTACAAATGTATGAAACATATTATAACATCTTACAACCTATATATGGTTCTAATATATCAATGCATGCAATGGATACAGATTCAATGTTTTTAACAATAAGAACTCATGATTTACAAAGAGATATAGCCGAAAATCCTATACTTTCAAATTTAATAAATTCATCTGGAGAACTATTTTCATTTAAAGATGAAAAACCTTTTACTCCTATAGAAAATGGAATATTTATTCGTGCTAAACAATATTCATACGAAACATTTACAAATCCTGAATTTATAACTCGAACATTTATATTTAAAACCCCAGAAAAAGAGGAATCTTTTACACATAAATATCCTATATTCCCTAAAGAAGAAAAACCTGTAAAGGATAACAGATGTAAAGGAATACAGAAATCCGTTGCAAAGAATCTTTCTCATCAAGATTATATAGATACATTGAATCCAAATCATAAAGATAAAATTGATGAAGTGCATCAGATTAAAAGTGAAAACCATGATATTCATGTGATAGAATCTCAAAAAGTATCATTATCAAATTATGATGATAAAAGATTCATCCTAAGTGATTTAAAGACAACTCTTCCTATAGGAAATAATTTAATACCGATAATAAAAAATCTTGCTAGTTTGAATAAGTTATATGATACAAAGATTACTGATCTTGATATTTATAATGTTGAAATTATTTATCCCGAGAGAGAAATCGAGAAACCTTTATATTCTCAAGTTTTTAATCCTATATGTTTAGAACTTAAATATTTTAATACTGATCCTGAATATATAAAAGGTCTAAGTGATAAAGAATTTAAAGATCATAAATTAATGATTCATAGGTTGGCTTTCAACCATAACTGAAACCAACGATATTTAATTTTTTAATAATAAAATGTCGACAATTAATTTAAGCAACTATAGCAACTTGATCTACTTTTTTTAAAAATACATCCATTTTATAAGTAAGAATTCTTTAACCATTTTTCTCGAGATGTTTTTTTATTACTTATAACATTAGCCACCATGCCCTCCCTTTTTAATCTTATAACCTCATTCTTTATATCTTGTATTATTTGATTTGATTTCATTATTTCTTCGTCTGTCAGGATTCCATCTTCCAAAGCTTTTAATTGAAATAAAAATAATTTAGAGATTCCTAATTCTATTGATAAACAAACTTCTCTATATAAACTTTTCTTTTTAGAAGTATAAGATAATGAAACTATTTCAGTTAAGAAACCATCAGCTACAGAAATACTTCCAAGTATTACAGGTGCAAGAGTAACAACTGGTAAAGTTATGGGTAAAATAACTGTTAATATTGCAGATGCAAATCCTAAAGAATAACCTATAACTTTTAAAACTGTATTCCCTTTATTCCATCTATTTTTAATTTTTTTATAATGCTTTAATAAATCTTGTAAATGTAAGGTTTCTGATTTAAATTCTTTTACTCTCATAATTTCAAGTTCTGTGGGAGCCGAGGCTTTGGAAGAATAATATCTTGATGATAATTCTGGATATATTTTTTCTTCTCTTACTTCCATTTTAATAATTAAAAAAATAAGACTTTATTCTTCTGAGCACCATCTGGTACCAATACTCGGATATCAAAAGAAACTCTTGTTGAGAGGATATCTTTATACAATTCTCTCAATGCTTTACGAACTTCATCAACATCAACCTTTTTTTCATAAAATATTAAATCTATATATTGTACAAGTGTGCTTTTAAAAATAATATTCTTACTTTTAACTTTATGTAGTCCATGTGAATGAGTATTAACATACCAATCTCCGTGTGGTAAATCATAACTAGTCATTATAACATCACCCTTTTCAAGCTTACTATTATAATCACATTTCACAAACCATTTCATTCTTTCATTATCATCATCAAACAAAAAGAAATAAGGATCAATAATCTTTACAACCATAAAAACACCCCATTCTTTACTGTTTGTTGTTATTAAACTTGGTTCTATAAAATGTTTATATGTATGGGGTAATAATGTTTTATTCTGTTCTAATTCAGCAGCTCTTTTTCTAATACTATGTGTGGTGTTAATGTGTGTTCCATGAGACTCTAAATTTGAAATTCTTTTATTAAATGATGTAATCATCTCATTTATTATATTATATATTGTATTAAATTTAGTATTCATAATTTGTTTATCTTTAGAATTTAATATGCTAGTATTTAACTTTACAACTTGTTCAGTTAACAGACTTTGTAACTTGTCAAATTTATCATTAAATCGTTGTTCGATATTATTAAGCTTTGATTCCATTGAATCCATTTTTGTTGTTAATGAACTTTCAATTCTTGTTGTTGTTAAATCAGTATAATTTTTAACACCATCAACATATTTTTTATTAACTGCATCAGCTTCATCAGTTGGAAAAGATAATTCTTTTATCTTGTGTCCATTTAAAATTAAATCACCCTTCATTGAATCACCTCTTTCATTAATATATTTATTTTCTGTTAAAGTTAATATTTCTTCTGTATTAACCCTGTTTTTATTGTTCCACCACCTCTATTACATGGAATATAAGAACTCATTTATTAATAATTTAAAATGAATCTTCAAACCTGTTTCAAATGTAAATACATTGAAATCTCTTCTCCATTAAAATCAATCAATTCTCCTTCTTGATTAAGAATTTTAAAATTAATATCCATTATATATTTTCTACATAAAGGTAAATAATTTGGAGGATTCATTCTTTCAACTATTTTATATCCCATAGGAACTGTGTTTGAGGGAAAGGAATATAAAACATTTGTTTGTTTACCATTATTATAAGAACCTGTTATACAATCACAATGAATATTTATTGTGTTTGTATTTATTATTTTTATAATATTTTCTGATGTTATTATTTTATCTTCTTTTATTGTTATATCCATAGGTTTAAATCCTAAAACTGTGTGAAAGAAACAATTATCTAAAAAACTAATTTTTATATTCTTCAAAGTCATTACACATTTTGAAGTTGGTATATCCATTTTAATTTTAATACCTTCATTTGTTTTTTTAGAAAGTATATCATTTAAATCTTTTATCTCATATGCCCCAGGTTCTATTGTTATAATTTCTGGTTTATGCCCATCACGAGTTTGAATAGTAAATTTATTATTATCTTTAGTTATATTAAAAATAGTATTATAAGCACAAAACCATAATAGCCCCAATTCATAATTTAAATTTTGATCTAATTTAATTGAATCTTGAAAGTTTATAGTAAAGTCTGATTCTTTTGAATTTATAGATAAAGTTCTTGAATATTTATCTGACATTATGTTTACCATTTTTTTTAAATTATCTTCCGGAGGGTTGTGAAGCTCCATTTCTTTAGTAGTAAATTCATATAGTAAAAATCCTTATAGTAAAAATCCTTATAGTAGAGATTCTAGATCATTATAAATTTCTTGAATTATAGATTCAAAATCCTGCGTATGCCCCTTTCCCTCTCCCTTATTCAATCTATACAAAACATATAAACTTAAAATACCACATATTTTAGTATTCAAAGGTTGAACTTGTAAAGAGTTAAAAGTATAACCATTTGGGGAATCAATCGGAGAACCCCTCAAGAGATAATCTTCAACTTCTTTAGTAGGTTTAATCCCAAAAGAATCAAAGTAGATAGATTTCTTATATATACAAACCCAATGAGATCCTTTTTCATTTGAATTTTGATAATTGATTATTATATTCAGGGGACTCTCCAGACTTGATAATTCATCATTCATTAATATTTTAATTTTTAAATTTAAATAATTTGCATAATCTTTTAAATCAAAATTTGTTTTTGCATTTATTCCAAATGTTTTTAAAAAATCTAATATTGAAGGAGTCATTTTGTATTTTAAAACTTCGTATTTATAACTTCGTATACTTATTAAATTTATCTTTTGAAATTATTCCTTGTTTTAACAAATCTTTAGAAATCTTTAAAATATCAGAATCTAAATTATTATGTCCTGCTTTTTTAGCTGCTAATAGTTTTCTTAATTCAATAAAAAGATTGATGGGATCCAATCCCTCTCCCTCTGTAACAACATAACCCTTTTCATTTTTATTTAAATAATTCTTTAAATCTTGAATATATTTTGCTTTAGAACTAGCTCTTATTAATCTTATTAAATTTAAATATTTTTTAATTTCTTCAACATCATCTGAAGAATATCCACAAAGTAATCTATAAAAATCATCTGTAAATTCAAAGTCTAAATATTCATTATTATAAACATTTTGTGAATGAATACGTGATTTATTTTCTGAATTTGAATATAAAGTAAAGTTTTGTTTATTAATTGTTATTATTTGATATCCTTCAGTATTAGTATTAAATGTGGGTCTAATTGAAGGAGGTAAATCATCTCTAATTTTAGGATCAACTTTAAGAGGTTTTGTTTTTAAAAACATTTCTTCTTCTTCCACATTAGAAATTCTTCTGCGTTTTCTTTGATTTCTTTCAGGATGGTTTTCACTGGATTCTTTTTCTTTATCCTGCCACTCTAGTTCTTTTATTTTTTGTTTTTTATCTTCTAACTCTTTAAATTTTGCTTGCTCATTGAAATCTTCCAACTCTTTTATAGCTTTAATTGTTGGCCCCTGTTGTTGTGTTATTACCTCATTTAATATTATAGATTCAGCGTGTTGAGTTGTATCTTTTTTATTATATTTATCTTGTTCTGATTGTAATTTTTTTAAAAGTGCTAATCTTTCTTCATATACCATTTTAATGGTATTAAAAATGGTATCATTTTGGTAAAGGATCCGTTGGAAAGGGTTTCAAGTATAAACCTTTACCATTTTTAATTTTACAAAGACATCCATTTTTTAAAGATTTACATATTTTTTTTAAATCATCTTTATCTTTTGAAGATAAAGATTCAGATGTAGAAATTTGATTTTTTAAAAAATCATTTAAACCACGACCTTTATAAGGATCAAGATAAAGACCTTTCCCTCCCTTCATTTTCTCGATTTCAGTTTGTAGTTTTTCTTTTTCTAGGTCTGTCTTTTGAGATTCTTTAGCTTTTTGAACTGTAGTTGCAATTCCTCCAGCTATTCCAGCAGCACCTGATAGTCCGGCAATGATTGCAGGTATTAAAGCCGCCAGAGGAAGAATCCCTCCTTCCTTTAGCTTTTCTTTAACTTGTTCTTTTACATGTTTTCCAATAAAATATTTTTTACCAGAGATTACTACTGATTTATTTTTATTTGAATTTATTAATTCTTGCAAAGATTCCTCTGTAGGGTTTTGTGTTGTCATTTTATAATAAATAAAAATGGATACTTGGAAACCAATTTTAAATAGACATAAATCTAAATTTAATAATAAAGTATTTCCTGATAATTTTAGATGCTTAATTATTGGATCTTCTGGATGTGGAAAGAATGTTCTTCTTATGAGAATGTTATTAGAAGATGGTTTTTTGGATTATAATAATTTAATCTTTTATTCTACAACCATTAACCAACCGGAATTACAACTTTTGAAATGTGGATTTGAAAATAAATTAACTAAAAAAGCTATAATTGATATTTTTAAAAATCAACATACATATCCCGAAGAGGTTTTTCATCCTTGTGATATGGTTGATTGGTACAAGGAAAAGATTTTAGAATCAGATATTAGTAATAAAAATGATTATATAGGGGATGGAATCCAGATCTTATTCTCTAATAAACCTGAAGATGTTTTACATTGTGATTTACTTCCTAAAGATAAAAAGAATCTAGTTATATTTGATGATGTTGTTAACATGAAAAATCAAGAGATTCAAAAGAGTTACTTTACACGAGGTAGACATAATAATTGTAATGTTATTTATATATCTCAAACATATTATGCTTTAGATAAAAACTTCTATAAGAAATAATTCCAATTGTTTTATATTTTTTAAATTAGATCAGCCGTGATAAGAATATGATTTATAATGATTTATTTTCAAATGTTGAACCTGATAAGAATATGTTTGATATGTTTGTTGATAATCATTGGAAAGAAAAATATAATTATATTTATTTGGATAGAGAAGAAGCTGAAATATGGAAAAGTTTGTTTTAGGGCTTGTCGACTTAAAAATCTGTTTTCTGTAGTTCATTATTATAAAATCTACCTAATATTTTTTCATTATTTAAATCAATGATGCTATATGTTATTGGAGTTGTATAATGTATTTTATTTATAATAAAAATTTCATTTGTCCATTTTGCTGTGAATCCTTTTTCAAATTTATTTTTATATTTAAATATTCTTACTCGGTCACCAATTTTAAACTTTGGTTTTATAGGGGTTGTATCAACAATAACATCATTTTCAATATTTACCACTTTAATGGTTTCAGGCTTCATGGAAGCATTTAAAGGTGTTAATTTTATAGAACTATGTACATCATTATTATATTCATTTACAATCTTTTGTAACAATTCATTGTTCCATTTTTGTTTTCCAATAGCAGTAAAATATTTCCACATTTTATTTTTTAATGTTCTATTTAATCTTTCAACTACGACTGCTTTTCCTTCGTTTTCTGTTGAATATAATTTAATATCATTTTCATTTAAAAACTTTGTAAAAACTTTGTTATAAAATTCTGTTCCTTTATCACACCATAAATATTTTGGAATTCTTTGATATTCTTCAAATATATTTTCAAATGCTTCTGTAATAGAATATCCTGTTTTATTTTCTAAACATCTTGCAAAAGCAAATCTTGTATATAAATCTATTACTGTTAAAATTATTTTATATTTTTCAGGGTCTGATGATTTGGTTGGCATAAAGACTAAATCAGCAGACCATGTTTGATCTTTTTCATGTACTTGAACTTTTAAATATTTTTTATTTTTTCTAAATTCATGGTGTAATTCATTAGCATATTTTATTTCTGATTCTGTTGGGGTTTGTAAACTAGTCTTGGCTGTACTCTCGAGGGATCTTTCAATCTCTGCTTGTTCGATAATCTTTTTATTAGCAACATCTTTTGCTTTCCTAGGAAGTCCTGCTCCTATGAAAATCTTACCTTTCATTGCTAATTTAACTAGAGCTCTTTGAATCTTTTCTTGGGTTGATGGGTTTTGTATATTATTTAAATCATGTATTAAATTCACATCAGCAACATGTCTATCTCTAAGATTTGTTGAATTGTAAGCAATATCATGTTTTAAAGCTGCTTGGTCGATTCTATTTATTGGTTCTTCTCCTTGTTTAGGATTATTATTTTCATCTAATCTAATATCTAATCTTGTTCCTGGCCCAGTATAATTGTGTTTAAATAAATGTCTTTCACCTGGATATTTTTCTGTAGTAAAAGGTTTTAATATTGTAGATGTTGTTTTTGAAGATTGTAGATCACCTCCTGTAATATCAACTCTCGTATGTTTTTTAGTTTTAAGATGACTTGCTTTATGGTGTTTTGTAACTTGACAATTACAAGTTTCGCATCTCCAATAGGGTTTATTTAAAGACATTTTAAAATGTTAAAATATCAGGGATTATATCAAGAATCTCCCCTAACATTTTCAATAATTGAAATCTTTCCACCATATAATTTCATTTCTATTTTCTTTTCTTCTAATATTAATGTATATACTTTAGCTTTAAAATTAGAATCCTTTGTTACATGAAGTGTAACATCAACATTATTTATGGCTAGGCGATCATCTTGGTCTGAAACATTTATACAAAATATAGAATATAAATTTTTGAAATCTTCTAAACTTAATTGCGGTTCAACTTTGAAATCATAACATGTTTCAATATAATTTAGATATGGGAATATGTTTTCATTATTTTCAATATTAAATTCCATTCTATTTATTGGATAATAAGAACTATTTAATTGAATTTGGATTGTTTTTAAATTATCATTTCCAATCTTTTGAATAAACAAGTTGTTATTTTTTTGAAATGATGGATCTGTTTCTTTGAATCCAATCAAGATATATCTTGGTCGGTATGCTAAATTTGCCACCTTTATAGAATATGTTGAACCCTCTGTCATACTAAATTCACTACAGATTCTATTTAAATAATTTACATTTATAGACTTGTTGGAATTTAATCTTTCAAGGAGTTTGATTTCAGAATGTGGGTTTAATGTCCATTCAGGTATATGCAATTCAAGTGTTGATAATTTTAATTTAGCTGTTGTGTCTGCAGCTCCATAGAACAATCTTTTATCACCTTCTACTCTATTACAGATGAGTTCTATAAAAACATTATGAAGTACACGGTTATAATTTTGAAGGAATCCAAATAAGTGTTTTAATTCAAAATAACCTTCAAATTTTTTAGATTTATAAAGTTCAGCTCTTTTATAGGTAAGCATAATTTATATCTAAACCATCTTTATCTAAATCCCCTTTATTAACATCAGGAATCCAACCTGTTAATTCACCATATTCGTTTTTATAATCACAACCAGTTAAAATAAAATTTAACATTGTAGAATATACTCCTGGATGCAAAACAGTTTCAATTTCTGATGATCCTAGTTTTAATCTCATGTTGGAGAATAAATTTGGAAAGAAATTATTTTCTAGGGTTATATCTTTGTTTGCTTCAATTTCTAATTCAATTTTATAATATAATTTGGCATTACAAATATCTATTGGGTTTGATGTTTGAAGAGATTGAAAAACTATATCACCCCTACGATTTAAGTTTGCAATAGATCCTGAAGTTGGCGAGATTTTTAAAATATCATTTTTTTTAATTTCATGAGTAAATTCTTTATTATAATCAAGATTTAATTTATTTTTTTCTTGAATTTTGAGATTTATATTATTCATTTTTATATATATAAAATTAATATATCCAATAAAAAAAATATTTATAAAATGACTGACTTAATTGAAAGAATGAGAAATGAATTAAATGAAGTTATACATAAGAGAATGAAAAGAAGAGAAGAAGAACCATTAGAATATATCAAAGAGTTGATGGTAGAGAATGAAAAGTATCGACATTTTTACATGAAAGCTGTAGAAGTTGCTGAGATAAGGTTAAAGAAAATGAAACAATTACGGGAAAGAGTTAAAGAACTTGAATCGATTATTTATAGTTGTAAAAATGACAAAAATCCAAAGTCTAATAGCGCAGTGGGCTAGACTGACATAGTGGCTCAAATGCTAGTGGTTCAAATCATATCTGAGGTTAGTTTTTTTTCAACATAAAATAATATTAAAAATTTGAAAATAATATTGAAAATGGTATGGGTATCTTAGATTTATATTTTATTTATTTTTATTTCATTTTATATATTTTATTAATTAATTAATTTTTTAAACATAAATATGAAAAAAAAATATTGAAACGGTTGATGGTGGCGAACCGGTAATTATCGCCACCAGTCTTTCGAACACCCCCGGATCGATTCTATAATGTGCACATTTATTTCTTGGTTGTTTTCGGACCTCTTTCGGATTCACTTTCGAATTCATTTGTACTTTCGAGCAGCACACTTAAAACGCCGATGAAATCGTGTTCGAGCGAGAAGCGAATAATAAGGTGTGCTGCTATTATCGAATTGATTCTGATGTATGAGTCTGGCCAGCTTGTATATTGGAAGAGATTCGATAAACGAAAGAGGTTGAATAAAAAAAAATGATCCGGATCAAAAAAAACTGTTGAGAGGACAGTGGGAAAAAAAAATACCACTGTCCTCTCAGAGCAGTTTTACTATTTCATAAAATTTTTTATTCTTTTTCAATTTTTTAAGTTTTATATAATTTAAAATCAATAATCTGATAAAGATCAACTCTAGAGTTTGATTAAAACAGTTAGGGGTATTAAGGGTGGTTGTTTTCAAAAATATAGGGTTAAAATACTATAAAAGTATAAGTTTTAGGTTGTTTTTCTAATGGTTTAGGCGTAATGGAGGTATGTTTTGTTGGGGGGTTGTGTTGGTTAGGGATATAAACACACTACTGATAATTTAAGCCTTTTGCTGCAAATAATGTATTTAATGAAAGAATTTTCGACTATAAGATAGTCCTTGTCAATCTCCTGGAATTTAGCAATTTAGCAATCTTTTATTTCCTTTCTCTTAATTCTCATTGGTTGTAAATATAATGAATTGTTTTACTAACAACTTTTAAAATTTTTACATTTAAAATTTCAAAATGAAACAAACCAAAAATTTTTAAATTTTTTACAACTTCTATAATTAGCTTCTAGAAGCCTAATAAAATATTTGAAAATACTTTAAATAAAGCATCCAATAACCACTTATATGTGCTATTTAAATATTTCAATAAATTTCAATATATCGATTACATAATAATTTAATTTTGTTTTAATTATCGATTAGATAATAATTATAATTTTATTTAAATCATTGATTACATCATAAATTTTAATTTTTTATAAGAATTTTTTATGTCAAAATACTTAAAATTTAATTCTCTATTAAACGAGACTATGATATAATCAAAATTCTGAAATTTTATTTTTAGTACACCATTTTTGAATTTACACATCTTTTTAAACAAATCTTTCTCATTCATTCATTCATCTTTATTGAAATATTTACAAACCAACATGTTTTAGTTACAAAAATAGTTATCAATAAATCGAGTAAGGGTAGGAAATTATTTAGAATCAACAAGTAACACACAGACCTTAGTGTAATAAATGCTAATACAATAAACCCACTCACATGCGTATACATATATTATAATATTGTAATAGAAGATAATTTAATGATGTAACGAATTTTACAGTTTTGATATTACTCATATGCAATAAGAATGCAATATCAATGCATGATTATATTGGTTGGTATATGCTTAATCTCTATGACTTGTATGTATTGAATAATAATATTAATATGTGTGTTTTTAATATATGTATACGCATGTGAGTGGGTTTATTGTATTAGCATTTATTACACTAAGGTCTGTGTGTTACTTGTTGATTCTAAATAATTTCCTACCCTTACTCGATTTATTGATAACTATTTTTGTAACTAAAACATGTTGGTTTGTAAATATTTCAATAAAGATGAATGAATGAATGAGAAAGATTTGTTTAAAAAGATGTGTAAATTCAAAAATGGTGTACTAAAAATAAAATTTCAGAATTTTGATTATATCATAGTCTCGTTTAATAGAGAATTAAATTTTAAGTATTTTGACATAAAAAATTAAAATTTATGATGTAATTAATGATTTAAATAAAATTATAATTATTATGTAATCGATAATTAAAACAAAATTAAATTATTATGTAATCGATAATTAAAACAAAAATTTTAATTTAAAAAGAAGTAGGGGGGGTCTTTTTAAAAATTTAAAAAAAAATATGGGGAGGGTCTTTTAAAATTTAGAAAAAAAGGGTCTGGATCTGGAGTGCACATAACTACCTACTAAGATGAACAATTGTTTTGCAAGTTTTTGTGTCTTTTGCTCCAAATTTTTGTAAGAATTTTTTTGTATTGTCTCCAATTTTATCTATCTGACATACTAGAACATCATGATAATAGTTGTTTTGATGATTTAGCCTATAGCGATGGGGTAATACAGCTACATTGAGGTTTGAAACGTTTTCTGAGATTTCATGGGAAATATTTTTTGTATAATTTTTTATTTTGTTTAGCCCTGCCATACATACTTTCCCTCAGCAGGGCTAGAGTTGTAGTAGAGTGCATGGTTATTATGGTTTGATGTTTCTAAATGACCTAGAACGACGTATTTACGTTTATCAGAGTACACTCGGGTCTACCGTGCTGCAGTACGCTTTCAAATATATAAAACGAGTTAACTCGGGTCTACCGGTAAAGGGGTTAAATGTTCTATTTATATATAAAAATTGATTTAACAAGGAAATAAATAAATTTGATTCAAATTAATGTTGCACTAGATTTGATATTCATAAATAAAATGCTTCGATAAATGAAAGGAGAAAACCAATAAAAATGGAGTTCAGCACTATGAGAAAGCAAATATAAATATATAAAAAAGAAAAGTTATTTTGTCACTCGTCATAAGCATATTCATCTTCCTCGGGCATATCCTGTGAAATTGATGACGGATTCAACATTGACTGTCTAAAAAGGACCTCACCAGCATTCTTATCATTGTTTGACCTCTGATTGACAATTGATGTCAGATTTATATCGTTGCGGTTTTGTTGTGGCTCTTCATAAATATTCCTAAATATTATTAAATAATAATTTCCCCAATAAATTCATACGAGATCCGCCTGGTGATTTCCTTCCGCCGCTGATCAATAACCCGTTTCGCGATGCACAATAATATGAATGAGATGAGTGTAACATTTATTATTATTATTGAGCACAAGAATAAAAGATTCCATAACTAAATGTAGATAAGAAATTAAAATAAATAGAAATGAATAATTCTAAACATTTGTCAATAGAAAAGCAAAAAGAAAGTAGAAATATGGTGAAACCTTCATTAGCATTTAATAGGTTGTCATGCCAATATTTATCAAATGTTCTCGCTATAAGCAATGATAAATTTGACCACAAAATAATTTACTTTGATCACCAAGTATTCCATAATTTTATCTTTATGTTACTAATTTCACATAAATTTATCACGAATTTACACAGCCAATGCACAAATCATTCAATTTTCATATTATTTACAATATATCCGCATTAAATTATTCCAATAATTCCCAATCTGTGCTGCCTAAATATTCTAATATGGTAATAATAATGCAAAACTACAAAATATTTCAAAACGTTTTTTATAAAAGTAAATTTGTTTAATTGATATTTATTTATTTCTAAAAAGAACACCAAACTAATTAAAATGAATTAAATAATTAATCAAAAGTAATTAGATAATTAGAATTAGCCTACTATTATTGGTAAGAATTGATAAACGGCTTTATGCGTGCTGAAAGCCAAGAAATGTTCTAGAATTAAGGAATTTATAAATTTACCTATAAATTCTTTATTTTACATGATTAAAGAAAATAATTAAAAACATTTAACTCAAATTATTTATATTTATAAATTTATATAACTCATTTTATATGAAACGCGTTTAGAATAAAATTGTTAAAATTATTACCTTGATTTCTCAGTAGTTATCGTTTCATAAAAATGAATTACTGTACAAAACTCCCTGAAACCAAAATACCCCCTCACAATATTGCTTACAAATAAAACACATCGGACACTGTAGCAAAGGCTTTTTTATCTGTATTTAATAAATTTATTTTTATTGTAAAATAAAGTTTTCTAATAAAAGAAAAAATGTGTTCATAAAGAAATTATGCTGATTATTAAAGTCAAATTAATTTGATTGTTTTTATCGAGACTAAAAAAACATTTGATTATAGCCTGAGTTTAAGATTGTCATTCAACCAAAAATTGTGATACTAAAATCAAATAAACAAAATAAAATCAAAATAAAAAAATTATAATTTTTTCTAATAGAAAATCGCCAAGCATATTAAAATATAACATTGCTATAACATGCGACAGGCTAGGAATCGTATTAATCACAATTTAATGACAATATTACTATTCAAACAAATTAACAACTAATAACGTAATCAAATTGTATCAAAAAGATGTCAACCGCATGACATTTATTTATCCAATAAATTTATTATATAAAACGGAACTTATATACAACGCGAGCAAATGAAAACAAATATTACTTGACTGGCATTCATTTGCGGCACCTTTGGATATTTCGATGCGTCACGCTGAAATGATAAAAATCAAATCAAATATATTAAAGAATAAAATAGATTTTCAGTAAAATATTTTTATTTTTGCATTCTTTTAATATTTCATCTATTTCCATTGCAACTATTTATAAAATATTTATTTCACAATTTAACATAATTTTTGATCTACAGTCATAATGAAAATAAATAAAATGGTCACCAGTAACAATTTCAATTGCATCCATTAAATATAAAAATATATTTACATGATAAAATTAATACAAATGTAAATATCATCGCTGTACATATGCAATATTTCCTTTACATTTCACCTGAATCGGTACTTGAATGACCCGCATTCATTTTGTTATTTTTATTTATATACTTGTCAACTCAATCTTTAATATAACTTTTCATTTTGTTCTTCAATTTTTTCATCATAAGCATCAAAATCATATTCAATAATGTTAATAGAAATATCAGGAAATATTTGTCCTTCTATATTATCATCGAAAAATGAGGTCTATTCAGTGGTGTAACTATGGAGGTGCGGGAGCGCGGACCTATATTTATAAATATTGCTAATGATTCTGTATGTTTCCGTGATTTGGCATTGGCGAACTCGGAGGAGGTATATGGGTTGTAGTGAAGGGGTGACACCGTGAGTTACTGCACTGAGTGACACCAACCCTAGTGACGCCACTGGGTCTCTTTTCAAATAAGATGTGATTTTATAAAAGTGACCACAGCATAAAAGCAGTTCATTTGATAAAATTTAATTCTTACCTTTTCAACTAATTTCAGATTAGAATTCTGTTGAATGCCTGCAAATTAATTAATTATATCAATTCAATATGATATTTATATTTGAATACCGAATTTATTTCTGATTGGATAACAAAGGTTGACATTCAGATTCCGTCCTATATTGATTATTTCTATTTTGTCTTGATTGGGTATTTTTTGAGTTTTGATAAACTCTCCATTTGATATCTAAATGACAATCAATAATTGAATAATAATTATCAATATTTTACAAAAGTAAATAGATGTGAAATATAAGTTGCCGAGGCCACTCATCTATAATGGGAAGAGCAATAATAGGGCGCAGCAGTGGCGCCCACGTGGGTATTGCTTGAAGCAGAGAGCGTCAAATGAAAAGTTGGGGGGGAACTTGTAAATTTGATTTTAAGGGGGGGATACACAATGAATGACTAAATGTACTTGCAAAACAATATAGTTACAATACTGCAGTTTAGAAAACATGCTTGGTCGAGCAATTTTATCACAATATCTCTTTGATAATTCTATTGTCAGATATCCAATTGCTATCACCAATTGCTGTGATTTGTCCCTTGCTCTTTCAATTGATATGCAGTTGTTTTGTGATTCGCGCAATCCCTCTCCCACCTTTTTATTCACGATAGGGAATGATATTCATGGGATAATTGATTTACTCTCACACCCTGAGAATAGACAAAATAGAATTCTGAAAGCATCATGTTGCTGCATTAATTATTCACACCCTCTCACACACTCACATGTTTTATTATACAAACCCCCTCCAACCAATCCATCGCCATTCGATATAACTAAACTATTTCATTAATAGCGGGTGGATGGATTTTATTGACAAGTCACTCACCCCTGTCAGAAATTGGCGAAAATTTTGTTCACACCCACGGCTTTGATTCCCGTACACACACGTAAATTTCTCCTAAATTTCTAACTGGGACTATCATGCGTCTCATTGCTATTAACTACACTCTTTAACTTATCATTTAACGTAGCTCATTCCACACACTCATTCTGCATATTCTTTCATTCCCCCGCACGTACAATAGACAGTGAGTCATCAATGGTTTGATAACAATAACAAGGTCAAGTTGTTATTCCAGTAATAAGCTTCTCTTACTTATCATGTGACCTAGATTCCTTCACACTAAAGTACATTTAATTTAATATTGCAATTGACACTCTATTGGCTAAATGTAACCCAATGATTATATACCTCGATACGGTGTAGTGGCTTTTGATGGCATAAAAGCCACCACATTACATTAATTGATAAAGATCAGATAGTAAACAGGATGCCACGACAGCAGTCAATATATTATAAATATAAGTGCACTGAACCTATGTGTGGAATGAGCATTCGTGGGGACAAGTGGCAAGCACACATTCTGGCAAAGCACAAATACAAAGCCATTAGGTAAGATGAAGAGTATGTACATTTTGAATATATTGTTTTTAAAATGTTCTCAATTGGCCTATTCTTTTGCAGGAATATGGAGATACGTCGAAAGATAATCGAAGTAAAGAAGCCTGGTGGTACGTGGGAGATATATCGTGGCAATCCAATAGTTCCTTCAAATGACAGTGTTCCGTCGACAAACAACGCAAATGTTTCATTGAGTATTATTCTCTCCCCCACTAGCACTGACCTGACACTGTCCACACCTTATTCTCATTGTTCATCTGTTGAAGAATTTGAAGTCATTGAAGAAATTGTTTGTGTGGACGATGATATGTGTGCAAGAAATTGTGGTCAAGATTCCGGGGTACTTAATATTAAATGCATCGCACAAAATCCATTGCCATTGCCATCTACTCTCAATGAAGACAATGTAATGAATTTATCAGATACTGCTCATACCAGTGACGTAAGTTGCAAGCATAGAAATGATAATGGACTTAAAGGTACCTCATTTTCAAATGATCCATCTTTATATTCAAACAAAAAAATTGAATCGGTAATTATTAATCTTCTGCTCTCGAGTGGACCTTGTCAGCCAGACGAGATGTTCACTTTTCCTAAGGTAAATGGGAGAAGCTTTCAGCATTCATGGTTCCAAGTTTTTCTCCCAGATAACAGTAAAGAAAGGCGCAATTGGCTTACATACAGCAAGATGAGTGATAAGGCATATTGTTTACCTTGCTTGTTGTTCACAATTCCTGGAATGCTGCAAGGGCAACAACTCATCTGGTCAAGAGATGGCTATATGAATTGGACAAATGCTGCGAGAGACATTGTAAGCCATGAAAGGTCAACTAGTCACAAGGAATGCGAATTTGCCCGTATACGTTGGATAAGGGGACAAACAATTGATTCCCTATCTGTTAAACAAAATAATGAGGTTGTCCATTCCAACCGAGAAGTTGTTGCTTGTGTTATTGAGTCATTAAAGTATCTTTCAACTCAAATGTTGGCCTTACGTGGACATTCTATGACGGAAGGAAATTTCTATCACATTTTTGAGTTTGCAGCAAAATATAATCCTTATGCGGCTTCTTATCTTGAAAAGGTGCAAAAGTCTAGGAATGATAAAGTGAAAATGGATGTCAACTTCATTAGCAACCGAAATGTCGCACGACTTCTTGAAGTTATGAAAGAAACAATAACCTCTAAAATAGCTGCTGGCATTCATGCAAAACAAGCGTGCTCCCTTATTGTCGACTCAACTCAAGACGTCAGCAAACAGGAAGCCACATCAGTGTTACTTCGCTACATTGAAGTAGACGATAACGGCAAACCTACACCTGTTGAACGTCTTCTTGAAGTATTCACAAGTGGAGTGACAACTGGTGTATTCTTAAAAGAAAAGATCATGACAATTTTGCAGATGCATCATATTCAACCAGAATGGATTATTGGACAAGCGTTAGATGGCGCAGGCAATATGAGCGGAAAGCTGAAAGGTCTAAAGACTCTTATACAGAAAGAAGCACCAAAAGCACTCTATGTGTGGTGCCACAGTCATCGCCTTAACCTTGTTATCGCAGCAGCAATGTCGTGTAACATCCAAGTGAAAAATGCATTTGGAATTTTACAGGAATTGTATGAATATTTCTGTGGACATAAGCGTCATGATATTCTTTTAACACATCAACAGAGAGTCGCGAATACCAATAATCCACTACAGTTAAAACGAGTTCAATCAACTCGTTGGACAAGTCTTGCTTCTGCAGTGAATACAGTGAAACGCATCTTTCGTTCCATACTGTCCTCTCTTGACGAAATCTCTTCTGACCCAAGCATGGATGTAGCATCAGTATCTGGAGCAATCGGACTTGCCAAAAGATTGAGAGATTTCAAATTTATCATCACAATTTGCTTCCTCCATGACGTATTCCAGGTTTGGGGCCCAATAATACGCCACCTACAAGGGATGGCTGTTGACTTGACTATAGCTGTTGCATTGTTATCCTCCGGAATGAAGAAAATAACTGACATGCGAAACAACGCTGATCAATTGTGGACAACTCTACTTAGCGAAGCAGAATGTTTTGCTCAATCACATGGCATTGTTCCACAACTGAATGAAGAACGTTCTAAGCGTCGAAAGCGAATGGATGGGGAAATTTGTTCTGATGAAAGGTCTTGTGATGTACTTGACCGCCTGAGAGTTGAAATGTATATTTGCACCATTGACTCAATTTTGGCTCATTTTCAAGATCGCTTCAATGATGAGAATCAGGATTTGCTTGTGCAAATGTCTCATTTTTCATCAGGAAAGCTGATTAATGAACGAAAAATCAATTCAGCTGACATAAGCAAACTTTGTGACCTCTATGAATTAGATGCTGGAGAAATAGCATCTGAGTTGGCTGATTTTCGATCTGTGTACAAAGAACATCATGAACTTTGCCATTTGGCGGATGCTCATCTAGAAAGAGGTGAAATGGAAATCGCCATGGAAGACATCTCGGATGATGAAACAGGTCAAGTAAGTGACGCAGAACAGCATGAATGGCACCTGAACAATTTCTTACTTCCGCTTCGGCTTCTCTCGGAGATTTCAAATTATGTTCATTTGAAGTCTCTCTACAAAATTTTGGTTTCCATTCCTGCGACAAGTTGTTCAGCCGAAAGAGCTTTTAGTCGACTTAAAATTATAAAGAATCGACTACGCTCAAGCATGGGTGACCCATGGCTCTCAAGTCTTATGATCATAGCTGATGAAAAAGATATTATTAAAAGAATTCCTAATGATGAACTCATTGAACGATTTGCTCTTTGCTCTAGTCCTCTGTCTAAGTATTTGTTGTACAATTGATTGAAATACACATGTGCATTTACACTTTGCTTGATAGAAACCGAATTCATTTTGATCTTCTGGAAAAGCATTGAGATCTAAATCATCGCAACGTGCTAAAAACGTTTGCACAAAATGGTTCTAATAAGTTTAAAATTGTTAGACGTTTTTTGAATTTTCGCAAATCTTTAGTCCCTTCTAAAAACCTGCTTAAGCAACGGAGTTTCAACAAATATAAATTTACTGTTTCTTGTGAAATTTGTGGGGGGGGAGCTGCGTCTATAGTTCAAGGGGGGATGGACGCCACTGGGGCGCAGACAATGCTTTTACTCTTTCGTATCTTCATTGGAAAATGTGTTAAATCAGGATAAAAGACATGTTTTGAGTAAGAATATACACTGCTTTATATTTGTAAGGTTAAAGGAGATTTTGAATTTTACAATTCCAGACTTTTTAATTTGAGCACTAAATATTTATATAAAGGTGGAATTTGTGCAACCGAGTCTAAATGATGTTTGCATGTTTTGCATAGTATTGTTGAAGCATTTGATGTCATGTTATGAAGCACCAGTCCTAGTATTGATTTAGGGTGCTTTGTTGATTCACATGTGCAGAATTGTGCGAGAGCAAAAGATGGTTACATGTATTATTGTAGAAAACATTGACAACATTTGAAGACTGGCACATCAGGGTATTGATTTAAGTGCACAATTCCGATTACATCTTATTAGATCATATTTATTGATAGTCATATATAAAAGACATCAAACATGTCCAAATTTATCCGCGTTTAGTGACATTTGATATTGGACAAGCAATTGCCTTACATAATTTATCTAGGAAGGCTTATTGCATATATTGAACCGGAAATATTGCCTGATTTGCGCATTGTAAAATATAAACCAATCCAGCGGGAAATTAGTAATAGTTAATTTAAATATTTGGAATTATTATTCAATGAAATTATAAAAGATTCAAAAAAATCTGATTTATTAGAAAACTATAAATAGCGTGAAAAATATCATTTGTTCATTGTTTGCAGTTTCTCACTAATTGGAAATTGGGAATATTTCCTTTAATCATTTATTTATAGATATTTGAGAATGTAAATAGTGCAAATCTTATTACACAGAAAATACATTCACATTTCAAAATATTTACAGAAAATTGATAATCAAATTTATCAATATTATTTATTGTATTGAATTTGATTTAGTTAATATTTCACTATCCAAAATAGAAATTACCCGAATTGTCAATTTGTGATTGATAAATTGCATCAATATTGCATGAGTGTCAATCGTTGATATCTTATACAGATTATCTATAATGGATTTCGTTGACTTATTACGAGTGAGTTCTATCATGATTTGATTGGCTTGATTGGTATATATGTTAATAATTGATTCATTCCTGATATAAATATTGGTTAAGTAAATCAATAAATTGTGACATTCACCTTGTAATAACTTGCATCAAACATTGACTGACTGACAGTTCAGGTATCCATCCCAGTTTGACAAGTACTTGATCATTCGTGATTGGCTGATAGGAATGCAGTCCACCAATATAATCAGTTAAATCTGAATACAAATAATATTATAAATATTATTTCATGCCAGAATCATATAAAATGTGTCAGGTCTTCTGAGTCAAACATTTTAAATTAAATTCTTCATTTCAGTGGAAATGACTTCCTAATGGAGTTGACTATTTGAGTTAACCATTTCTACAAAAGTACATTTCATGGGGATAAAAATTAGGGTTAGTATTATTTATGGGCAAATTTTACTGATTTTGAATGATGTAATTATATAGAAGTTATGACGTAATTTTGATGTCGATAGACAAATTTTAAATATAAAAAATACTGATGGAGCTAAAGCTAATTAATAGTTAAATATTTGTGGAACTATAAAAGGTTCTAATAATTATGAAACAGAAGATAAAAGGAAATAACAAAAGATTTTACAATTATTTCAAGGTTACAAATGGCTGATTTTGAATTGTACGAAAACATGATTTGAATGATAAAAGTATTTAATTGCTCCTAATTATATTAGACAACTTACCATTTTTATATCAGTGATATCTGAAAATTAGTTTATCTTTGCTGAGCATTAAATATAGTAAATATTCCATACCAATTCTCAAATGCAGTCAAATTGATCAAGTTGCAATATTCAAGCTTCATAGCTCACATAACAAAAGAAGATTTTAAGAAAAATCAATAAGAATCTAAGTTGCAATGAAATATATTCATCAACAATCGAAATTCCCATTTTCATGATGCCTTTAGAGAAATTGAATATAAAGAATGGGAAAGCTGGTTTTTAAATATTTCAAAACAGAGATATAAATTGGATGAGAGAGATGTCATATCACCAATTTAGAGAGTTGATAGCGCTCGAATATCTCTGGGATTTTAATAAATGTTTAGTTTAATATGATTTATTAATAATAGAATTTGTTTTACAACTAATTCTTATCAAAGTCATTTATCAACCGATTGCTTTCGATTTGTTTTTTAATAAATTCCTAAGTAGACCGTTATAACCCCTTTATTGATCACATAAATCATGGATTAACCAAGTTCTCTAAAAAATCCATTTAAATGACAATATTCAACCATTTATTATCGATATCAAAGCGAATGGTTGATTGCCCTATAATCCGAAAACTGATCGAATTTTACCTAAATATTAGAATCCCATTCATAAACATTGATATTTAAACGAAAAAAAATTCCAATATTTAACGAAAGCTTCAGCAATGATAGAAATACCCCACTCATCACAATAACAAATTTGGATCACTTACACATTTCTGAAGGCAGGAACAGGGAAAGGAGCGGGTTGCCCTGAAAGTCACTATCTTCTAAAGACAATTTAAGTAGATTAAGGGAAATGTTTTGAGTCAAATTAATATCAACTCCTTGCAATTGAACATAATATCCATTTGAATTTCTCGAACTCATCAGTACCAAACAAACTATCAAGTTGAAAGAAAATTTCGAACAATACAAGACTGGATATACAATATAGTATTAATAATTAGTAGGTAAATGTGACCCTTACGCCACCATTAGTTACCACGCACTGGTTAGCAACATAGCTCCCTACTCCCCTCATTTTTTCAAGGTCAAGTCGCGATTATTGATTTTTAATTTCTTATTGATTTTAAAGTACAATTATTGATTTAAAAAGTTCAAATATTGATTTAAAATTGAATATTTACTTTTTGTTTTATCTCATTGTAGTGCGGGAGTTTGAGATTTTCAAAATATTATTTCGAAGAAAATATAGAGGGTGACGTCAGCTACATCTTTGATGACCACAACATTTTTGTATTTCTTCAAGATTTTTCTTGCGAAAAATTAAAATTTTTCAAAGAGAAACTTGACTAGAAAAAGATTATTTGAGATATTTGGAAATTTTCTTTTTGTAAAATATGGAGAATTACAAACCCTACATCTTTACTGACCACGACTTGTTCAAATATTTATTGACAAAATGGTCAAAAATACGAAAAAACAAATATTTTGTACCTTAAATGGCGCTAGGTTACAGAACCTTATCAAGCAAAAAAGTCTCGAAATTTTACTTTGAAAAAATGTTAGACCTTTGAGTGAAGTACATTTTTGTTGAAGAAACGATTTTCGTAACTTTTGAAAAAGACGGTTAAAATCACATTCGAAACTGAGTATAATTTTAAAATTTTAAATCCCACCATATGAGTTATCGAGATACCCACTCTATTATTTTTCAAGGTCAAATTTTTGACAGCTTTTTAAAAAAAATATTGATTTTTAAGTGCAATTTAAGTAAGAGGTGTTTTCGGTTATTCTTATTATTGAAACTATATTTTGAACAGACATCCTACACGACAAAGATGTATTCTTTGATGTCAAATAATAAGTTTGACCAATCCTCCGCTCGGTTTTGATGCTTTGTCAAAATCTTTATTAATATTCACTTCGTTATTATTCTTGATTCTTCCAATGAGTTTCCTTTTACTTATTCTCAAATTTCTTCTTAAAATCCCTATCTGAGGCTAATGCAGCTTGATCTGATTTTCCCCTTCCTTTTATACTTTTCCAAATCTGGATTACAAATGGTTGTTGCCGAGCCAATCTCTGCTGATATTCAGCTCAACATCATTGTCTCGACTGTCACCCAGAATGATTCAAACAATAGTAATAATTAATAGCCCGCCTCGAGTTTCTCTATACGCATTATATGTTCTTGGCCTTCTCCCATTACTCATAGTGACAAGATAATGGGTCCTCAACCGTATTAATGAGAAGTTGTACACAAACTGGGAAGAGGCACTTCTTCAAAAAGAATATACATTAAATGTTACAGTTCAGAAAATTACGAAACATTTTCAGTAGAAATTATATTTGGCAAGCTTATAAACAAACATTGCTTTGTGCAACGAAACATATCGGGAAATGAAAATATTTTCGTCTATGAAGAAAATATCAGTAAATAGCGGCAGCAAGTGGTGCAAATAATATATCGTAATCACATCAATATTTACAACAATCATGAAATGATAGATAATTCGTGCTCTGACAGCCATTCCGAATATTGGATGGTGTTGTAGTTGGCTTCTTCTTCTTGTTTGGTGGCGTGCTTTCTTCGACATTTTCATTTGCTAATTTAGTACCATATGTACCATCAGAATACCAGCCAGCGGCAATTATAAAATTGGCGTTTGTGTCAAACGGGATGATATTGGTGGACTTGATATAATCTCCCATCATTGATCTCAGCATACGTTTGCTGATAGCGGCGATAAGTCCAGTAGCTGCATTAAAATTATCCGTCCAACCCGGAAACGGTTTGATGACAGAAGCTCCAATAATTGGTTGCCGAACGATCACTAATGGTAATTTATCAATGTTTTGTTGAATAGTATATTCAGCCAATTGCTTCGTGAATGTATGAGTATTTGGTTTGTTTTTCAACATATCTGGAGTGATCAGATTGATCAGATCCTCAATCAAGTACTGTACGATATCGACAACCTTATAAGGATCTAATGATGGCGGATAAACGTATTCATGCACAAATTCCATATCATAATTTACGTGTGCTGTTGAAACATGGATTAAAATTTCAAGATTCTTCATTTGATGACACGTTTCCATCGGCTTAATAACGGGCATTACATTCATTTCTGTCGTCAATTTTGACGGTTCATTAAATCTGACAGTGGCAGCAGCATGCATGATAACAGATACATTGTTTAATAATTCATTTAAACCGTTATAAATTAAACCGAAATTAACATCAGTTACATTTTTAGCAAATGCTGTAATTTTATTAAGTGCTTTGGGATTTTCTATTCTGACTAAATCGGGAAAGTCTGATGATATAAGCTTGGCTAATCTTTCGACTACTGATGCGCCTTCTGATCTTAATAATTTCTCAATAACTGATTTACCTAATAATCCCGTAGCACCAGTTATAAAAATTGCTTTATTATCGTAAAAATCTATAATGATTAACATCTTTCTGGATATTGATATTTTAGAATAAACCAATTGATAATTATATTCATTAAATTCAAAATTTATTATATTTTAAAACAAAATTTTTTATAACACAATTAAATAAAGCATTCTGTTTTTATAGAAAAAAAAGAATTCTATTTTACAGAAATAAAGTAATTTTTTTTTATCAAATTTCAGATTCACTTTAAGTTTTTAATTTTTGAAATTTTTAATTCCCTACAGATGGTTAAAGGCTTTTGACGCAAGATGAATATAAATAATTTAATAATGAAATTACATAATTGATAATTATTGTGAATGACTTGCTGAGTGTGCATGGCATTGTATGTCAGAACTTATATCTGTCTCATATTGCATATTCATTATTGCACAATAGGATACGATTCAACAGATATGAAAACTCGAACTGTTTGAATGAATAGATTTTTAAAAACAACTAAAGTATTCGTGCATTTCATGAAAAACGGTAAATATTTATAAAATAATGTTATTAGGTTTTTATGTTGACTTTTGTTAATTTATTTCACTAAATTTGTATAATTTAGAGCTAAATGAACTTTTTTGGTATATCTAATCGTTAAAAATGAAATTTTTTATCATTATAATTTTATCTATAATTTCTGGACTACTCATATTTTCTAAATTCGGGAATTCGGGCATTTAATTCTTAGCTTTTTTCTGTCATGTTTTTTAAAATTGTAAAATTCAGCAGGGGTAAATTTTTATTTTTCTACTACATAACTTTATTGATTTTATATCATTACAATTTTTATTCCATAAAAATGTTGGATTATTGGGTCGTTGGTGAAATTTAAGTTTATTTACCAACTTATCCTCTGACTCCGAGCGTGCTTTTAGTTGACCCACAAATAACAAACTTCGAACAATCTAAACATTTATTGATTATCACAATTTCAGGCAAATCTACTCTTATTGCAACACTTCGTAAGGAATAGCTCTAATATATGATGCCTAGAAAGGTTTTCTATTACCACTGATCTGGATTTAATTATTGGCAATTGATTTCAGTGCTTTGACTCAGTATTTTGTGTATATTATTGGATGATAGAAGGAAATAATAATAATAAATATTAACAAGCACAATACACAACATTTATACACCAAAGCACAATAAGTGAGGATAATTGAGGATAAGTGAGGAAATGATTGACTTTAAGCGGATAGTTGATCTATTATCCAAATATGAATTTCTATATATTCGAACAATAAAACTGGAACCGACGCATGGAAATTTGAACATGAATCTCTATAAATCAGACTTTATGCTTGCCGCTATCCCCGAACATGAGTTATTACTATATGAAGAATCAAGTCAAAGGTTTTTAGCTGATGCTTCGAAAGAAGATGATGCTCAATACAAGAGCGAGTTTATCAGAGCCAACATGTTTCTTTCGACCTTTAAACATAAAGGGCTTTATCAATTGCACTAATAAACAGGTTTTTACTCATTTTATTTATTCTAATTTAATTTTTAGTGTTGTCCAACATTTTTTATTATATTAATTTTGTGCAGGATGCTTGGCTGTGTATGAATTTATTTGTCTTGTCGTATTGAGTATTTCTATCTTTCTATATTATATGGGCTTCCTTATTGTCAATTATGTTAATGAGACATTATATAGATGAGTCCAATCAGCACGTTCGCTGCTAGATGGCTCATTTCTCCCTATTGTCATAATATTTATCCTGGTTGTGTAATAATAATGACAGCTGGTGTATACTATAGAAACAATGGGGTAAATAATGAGAAGCTACAGGTAAGCAAATACAGACAAGCAAGGTTCACAATATTTATATAATAAATGCAATCGGATATATTGAATGATATTTATGGCCAGAATATTTGCCCACCTGTATAGCAATGCGCTGCCGTGTTCATATTGGATAATGCGCAGTTCATTTCATGCTGATGTGTTGTTTCATTTCTGCATTGAGATTGCTCACAAAGTGATTCTGTTACCCGCCTGTAGCAATGCCAGTAGAAATTATTTCCGTGCTTGACTAATTTTATTGATTTCCTATTAGCATCAATCCGGTCAATGCATCCAATAATTTGATTGGTGGGCCAATCAGAATGGGAATTGCTCATCCAATCGTGATCATATCCTACCCAAATCTTCATCCGATTGCTCAGTTTGCTCGCATCTCCAGCAGTTGGCCAATCTGATATCGAATATCAACAAATCAATTCAACATTTATCAATATCAATAAATTTACCATTTGCTGTCACTGCACTGCTGAGGCTGCTGCTGGTGCTGTAGGATATATTTGACATGAGCAATTCACCTGGTGGCCATCTGCTTGCATATAAATTATTTGCCCGGAATACCAACCATAAATCAACACCAAATACTCCCTCATATCCCTCATCTGAACCTCAGAATCATCAAAACCCCATCAGAATAACAACAAACACTCACAAGCTGTCCTTGCGCCTTTCTGTCCATTGAAATTTATTATTAATTTGCTGTCCTTATCAAATGCTTTGCTAGTTTTGATTGATAATTTGTTGTGATTTGCATCGATGGCATGCAGCAAATATTTATCAGAAATCCCCATGAACTCAATTCTCATCTGAATATTAAAATCCTCCTTGAATTCTCCCTCGATTTCACCAATCAAATAACCCGATGAAATCACAAAAATACTCACAAAAACTAATTCAATAATAAAATAATACAATAATCAATAAATATCAATTACTAATTAATGCTAAATTGGATTTATTCATTTCCATTTCACAATGAAATTCACAGCGAAAACAGCAAAATAAATATCACAATAAATAAACAATTTCAATCAAACATGCAACATCAACATTCACATGAGCGGATGCAATAGCAAATATTAGGCAAATGTACATTTATTAACTTTATATTACAAATATTCTAAAATTAATCATAATGCCATTTAGTTATATTTATCTAATGATTTGCTTTCTATTTAATTATATTATTAATTATATCAAAATTATTTATTATTTAATTAAAAAACATAAAACAAATATAATTTATAATAACATAAAGTAAAATAATTTTTTTAATTTAATTAATTGTAAATTGAAATATTAAAACAAAGCTTATAGTCTAAATTATTAAATATTTTCGAAAGAAAATTAAAAATTAAAACTGTTTAGAATTAGGAAAATTTATGAAGATTTAAGAGAAAATTTAAATAATTGAATGAAATAAAATGAATGAAAAATTATTTGAGTAAATTAAAGATTTGCGAGAGATTTTGTTATATAAGAATATTTAATTAAAATGCCGACGAAAGAAATTATATTGATTTTAATGTAAAAATTTTTTAAATTAAAGCAATTGTTATATTTTTTTTATTATTCTACTTGACTTTATCGGTTTTAATAAGCATGGATTTGCCTAATCTATTCAATTTATTTGGGAAAATGAATGTTTCATTATCAACAATCATATTTAAAGATCATATTATTCATTTTTGTTTTCCTGTCGCCATCCTAAGTCATCACTCTTCATTTTTAGTCTCATTTTTAGTACAAAGAGCTGCAGCAAAATTTAACTAATTTTCAATAAAACAAATAAATATAAAAATGGATGACATATTGTATGAATCCGAGGCAACATCAACCTTATATGGCTAGTTATTACTTGTTGATCGAACAATAAAGCTCACAAATGAAAAAAATCAAAATTAACATCCCGTTCATTGCTTGTAGTCCTCCTTATTTCATAATAAATAAGTAAAAATATATTTTACATTTCATGACATGGCATATAAATAATCATTAATAAAAATTATTTGTTGCGTAATCATAGTTGTCATTAAATGGAAACAATGCAAATTATAATTTTTTCAATAAATTTCCAATTTAAACGCTTAAAATATTTGAAAATGCTGAAAAATATTTCTAGATATTCATAAATTGATGAACAAAATTAAATGAAATCTCGGAACAAGGAGAAAATAAAATATATAGCATTATTTGTTACGTAAGCATAATGACAGCTGGTGTACATTATTGCAATGTGAATTGTACAATTATAATAAAATATAAATATAACTCAACTATTAAAAGTGAATTATTAATAAATATTTAAAATGTAAAGTATATAATTGATTTAATAACTGTGATTAGAAATCGGCGGCATATATTCCATTTGTAGGGGCCTCAAAGGTGACTCTTTGTAATTTGATATATAAATACATACATTTAAACAAAAATTTAAAATAAGAAGGTCTAGATCAGGGTCATAACGATCTTCACAAGCAATCATTAAAAGTTATGGAAAGTAAAGGGATATGAGCCCGCTACACCACAAGCCCGCTGGGACAATATACCCCTCCCCCCCCCCCCCCCCCCGGGAAAATCTTTTTTTAAAAACATGATCCCGCTGAGACAAAGAATATTTTGTCAAAGTGTCCGCTAACGACAAATCTTTAACGACGGTTAATTTTGACTCCCGCAGCAAGACCTTTCGAAGGAAGTATAGACATCCTTATTACCATCATTATTGGTAAAGATATTATTATTTTTCAAAATATTATTATTTTCAAGGTCATATTATTTTTTTTTAAAAACATGAGCCCGCTGGGACAAAGACACTTTTTTCAGACTTCTCGCCAACGAAAATTCTTCACCGACGGCCTATTTTGAAGCCCAGTGCAAAATCTTTCGAATGAAGTATAGACATCTTTATTATCATCATTATTGGTAAAGATATTATTATTTTTCAAAATATTATTATTTTTCAAGGTCATATTATTTTTGTTTAAAAACGTGAGCCCGCTGGGACAAAGACAATTTTGTCATAGTTTCCGCCAATGAAATTTATTGATCGATGACTTATTTTAAATCCCATTTAAATACCTTTCGAATGAGGTATAGATATCCATATTATCATTATTATTAGTAAAGATATTATTATTTTTTCAAAATATTATTTTTCAAGGCCATTTTCAAGGTCATTTATTTTTTTCAAGGTCACTTATTTTTTCAAGGTCATTTATTTTTTCAAGGTCATTTATATTTTCAAGTTCATTTATTTTTTCAAGGTCATTTATTTTTCAAGGTCATATTTTAAAATTTAAATTTACAGTATTTCCGCCGATGGAATTTATTGAACTATGGCTCATTTTGAAGCCCACTACAAGACCTTTCAAAATAACTATATGTCTCATTATTATTTATAAAGATATTATTATTATTATTATTATTATTATTATTATTATTATTATTATTATTATTATTATTATTATTATTATTATATACTCCGAGTCTATCCGACAAAATATTCTGTCCCCCTATGGGTTTTGCTCACAAAGGTACTACTCACAATCAACAAGTCGCAAGGGTATTATTAAACAAATTAATAAAACATACATTTATCTAAACAATAAAATAATTTAACAAGGGTTATTTAAATACAAAGACATTTTATTATTATTATTATTATTATTATTATTATCCAGTAGAACAAGTAGATACTTTTGAAGGAACAAAATAATATAATTTAAAAACAATAAACACTCAAATACTTAGAAAAATTTTTTAAAATATGTAGGTCAACTCAAAATACTTAGAAATTTTTTTTAGAATTTATGTAGGTCACATACACACATGCTATATATTTTCAAAAAATAGTCTAACTCAAAGTATTATTATTCTCAAATTTATTTCCAAAGTTATTTTAAATTTTATTTTCAAATATTATTTTCAAAGTTATTTTCAAAGTTCTTATTATTATTTTATTTTCGAAGTTTCATAATTTACTTAAATATTCATAGAAATTAATTTCTACATCAATTTTATGATTTTCATCATTTGCATGAATATTTTAATAATTTTCAACATTTTCAATATTTTCAATATTTTCAATATTGTCATGATTATTTTTAGGAATATTTTCATTAGTTCCACGAACATTTTCATCAATTATTATTATTATTATTATTATTATTATTATTATTATTATTATTATTATTATTATTATTATTATTATTATTATTATTATTATTATTATTATTATTATTATTATTATTATTATTATTATTATTATTATTATTTTAAAATATTTAACAATACCATACAATTTAAGAAAAACATGATTATTTAGATACCAAATAGCAAATATTTAGGCCATTTAATGAAAAACATGGTTATTTTAAATATAGGAATTTTTTAAGTAAAATATTTCCAGAAAAATTTACCAATTTAATCAGAAATCCATGTTTTTGGTTTTACCAGTTAATTAAAATATTCTTGGATTCATAGCAAATTTTATATAGTTGATAGTAATACCAAATATTTCAATCATTTAACTAGAAACATATTTAGTATAATATTTAAAATTATTAATATATGATTAATTGGGGGTGGTTTTGAATAAAATTCTTAGGACAATTCTTTGTGACTATTTTAAGAACTAATTAACAATTTATATCGAGGAAAACATTTAACAAATTCATAGAGATTTTATATACCTCTCTGCGAAATATCATTTGGAGATATTAATTAATAAATTCTTTAGCAAGAAACATGTTTATTTCACATTCAGCAAATTTATATTCAATTTATACATGTTTGATAGAAAAACATGATTATTTTAGAAATCAATTCATAGGTATATTAAAACACAAGATCATTTAAGGTATATTTAAGGTATTTTTAGTTAATTTATAAATAAGAGTATTGTGATGTATCAATAAAGTCAATTTGGGTAGCATATTGCAAGTACTTATATATACTCCGAGTTTATCCGACAAGATATTTTGTCCCCCTAAGGGTAATACTCACAAAGGTACTGCTCACATTCAACATGTCGCAAGTGTATATTTATTAAGGTACATGTATATCAGTTAGAAATTCCTAGATAATTTAGTGAGAAATACATGGTCATTAATAACAACATTCAGCAATTTATTGATAATTTTAATAGAAATTTTTTATCATTTGTAGTAAATTTCTGTCTTTGTTCGAGGCAAAAATATTTAAAGGAGTCAGAGTCATAATAGAAATATGATCATTTGTTTATCATTTAACCAAATAAGGTGCTTATTTGTTAGAAATATATATCAAAAAGTAAAAATTCTTTTCTAATTTAATTAGATGATTATTGGACGTAATATATCTTTGCGAGACATACATGGTCATATAGTTGAAGATGTTTGAGTAACTTTTACCAAAACATGGATATTTTGCGCGATAAATTTATGAATATTGGTTAATTTTGTCATTTTTAGTCATTTAAAATAATATTTAGCAAAGGTAATTTAGCAAAATATCATTGAAAGATTTTTCCATCCGATAACAATATTCCTTCAAATGACCATATTTTACCCTTTACTGATATTCAACCCATTTAATTTCTGGAAATATAATTAAAATCATAAATTTCCATCAATAAAGTTCAATTTTCAATAGTTGTTGTCGATGTCCAACTCTTTTAAGTCAATATTTTTCAAGTTTTGTCACCGTTATCCCCATAACGAATGTCCGTCTTTAACATGTTAAATAAAGATAAAATAATTTAAAGCAATCAATATCAATCCCAATTATCTCTAAAGATTTCAAATATTTCATTGTCAAAACCAAGTAAATTAGTCACTAACCCCAAACAATTTAATAAAATCCTAGATAATTAATAGATTATTTCCCTTGAAACATTTCCAATAAGAACATATCCCCATTTAAATATTCAAAACATTTCCACCTTAACCGATCCCTCACCAAATATTTCTACCCCTTTAAACATCCAACCGACTATATCCCCTTCAATACTATATATTCCCAACTTAACCGAACCCTCACTAAATCCAACCGACTATATCTCTTAATTTCACCCACTTGAGCCCTTTAATATATCAATTCTCTTAAAATCCATAGAAAATTCTTCAAAATATGAATTTTATTTAATTGTTACAGGCACCAAACATCCTTCCATTGAAATAATTTAGTATCTAAATTCATGTAGTAAGAGCCCACTAAAAGATCAAAATTCACTAAAATCAATATTTTCTACAAATACTTAACCACATTTACCATTAAATACCTAACTAGAGATGATAATTTCTCATTGATTGATCATAATTCTTCATCGATTCAGCAAATTTTAGCAATTATAACATGATATATCTTTCAAACTAAATCACAAATTTCAGTATATTTTACAATAATTTTCAAGTAGATTTAAAATATATCATCATGATAAAATTAGCTGGTTTCAACTTTAGATTTTCAATATTTAAATGTTCATCAATGTGTAAATGGAAATATTCTTAGAAAATATATGAAAAAATTATTTAATCAAATTATCATTACAAAGTCATCATAAAAATTAAATAATTTATCCTATCACTTGCTTATTGCAGAAACTCTAATTATTAACCTCATTAAAAATAATTTTTATTTAAAATTAAATTAAAAAACAAGTCAATAAAATATAGCAAATTATCAAGAAATTAATTAAATTTGTCTTAGAATTAACAATAAACCCTTAAATTTTTAAATATTCTTTCAATTAACATGAAATTCACAAAAAATTATAGTAATTCACTTGAATATTTACTAAATCCCACTAACATCAACTCTAAAAAATTACCAATGAATTTAGTGCAAATAATAACCAAAGATTTGCATAAATAAAATCATTAAAACACACCAGTACCCTTGCGACCAGTACCTTACGACCAATACCCTTACGATCAATACCCATGGGGGGTCAAAATATCTTGTCGGATAAACTCAGAGTACATATAATAAAACGAATTAACAATAACTCCATCAAATTGAATCAGTCAAATTATCACAAATTTTGATAAAAAATCTTATTCTAAAATGGTAAGTGGAAAATCACGATTCGGAAGCTATAAGTGATGAGGATAAATAAATAAAATTATTTCTAATATATGAGTTAATATTATTAACTTAATAATGAATTAAAATATTTTAATAATGTGATAAACATTTATTTGATTAAGTATTTAATCCACAAGTGACAAACATACATAACAAACTGCGAATGGTATTTGACTGAACAATTATGATAAATTCATATTTTAAATTTTGATTAAGTTCTTTAATATTGAAATAATACCAATTTATTATTAAATTTACTATTTTACACTAAATATTTCAAAAACAACTCTTCTAAAAGATAATTTAAGATACATTACTCTTTTCAATTAGAATGACCGCCCCAAAGTTAAGAGGGGTATTAAATAAAAATATGTGAAAACACTGAATTTACGCTGCTTAAATTCCATTGGTAGAAGTCTGACAAAATTGTCTTTGTCCCAGCGGCTCATGTTTTTAAAAAAATAATATGACCTTGAAAAAATAAATGACCTTGAAAAATAATATTTTGAAAAAATAATAATATCTTTACCCATAATAAAGATAATAAAGATGTCTATATTTCATTCGAAAGGTCTTGTAGTGGGCTTCAAAATGAGCCATAGTTCAATAAATTCCATCGGCGGAAACTCTGTAAATTTAAATTTTAAAATATGAATTGAAAAAATAAATGACCTTGAAACAATAAATTACCTTGAAAAAATAAATGACCTTGAAAATGACCTTGAAAAATAATACTTTGAAAAAATAATAATATCTTTACCAATAATAATGATAATATGGATATCTATACTTCATTTGAAAGGTCTGGTAGTGGGCTTTAAAATAAGTCATCGATCAATCAATTCCATTGGTGGGAAGTCTGACAAAATTGTCTTTGTCCCAGCGGGCTCATGTTTTTTAAAAAAATAATATGACCTTGAAAAAAAATGAACCTTGAGAATGACCTTGAAAAATAACATTTTGAAAAAAATAATAATATCTTTAGCAATAATAATGATAATATGGATATCTATACCTCATTCGAAAGGTATTTCAATGGGCTTTAAAATAAGTCATCGACTAATAAATTCCTTTAGCGGGAACTCTGACAAAATTGACAAATTGTCTTTGACCCAGCAGGCTCATGTTTTTAAAGAAAAAATAATATGACCTTGAAAATAATAATATTTTGAAAAATAATAATATCTTTACCAATAATGATTGTAATAAGGATGTCTATTCTTCATTCGAAAGGTCTTGCACTGGGCTTCAAAATAGGCCGTCGTTGAAGAATTGTCGTTGGCGGGAAGTCTGAAAAAATTGTCTTTGCCCCAGCGGGCTCATGTTTTTAAAAAAAAATTTTTTCCCTGGGGGGGGGTATATTGTCCCAGCGGGCTCGTGGTGTAGCGGGCTCATATCCCTTTACTATGGAAATAAAAATTAATTAAATAGGAAAAACAGGA
>CAUHTR010000278.1:0-38691 GCA_959609185.1 Schmidtea polychroa
TCCCTAATCATCATCTTGTTGACCATCAGCTAATCTATACCTGTCCCGTTTTCCCAATTCGATTTCGATGATTTTACAATTTATTGATTTTTCTCGGATTTCCGGATTCTTGCTTTTCGTAACTGCTTTTGCCATTTCCTAATACTGCTTCCATCGTACTTTTCTTTACTATCAATTCTGTGCATGATCACGCTTTTGTTTGTCTCTCTTTTTTCTTCACTTACTTTTTATTTAGATTTTCAACCTAAATTCCATTTAAATTTATTTTAATTTACAGACCTCAACATATCTCCACCTCAAAAAAGATTTTTCGTCCTTGAAATATATGTTTTGGTGTGTAAAATTTAATTTTTATCTGATGAAATAAGATTTTATTATAAAATAAATGTTTTAATTAGTATCTTATGAAAAACAAAAAATCAATTGATAAACAAATCTAATTTATTTATTTATTTCTCTTTTCTTCAATTTTCTTCAATAATTAATAAATCTAATTTATTTTTCTTTAATTAGTGAAAAAAAAGTTTTTTATTAATTAATCAAGTTTATTATTTTTTTTTCTATTTAATCAATTATCGGTAAGTTCTATTATATTGGGATTTTCCCATTTAGATAATTTTCCCTTTATTTGAGTCGTAATCAGCCAGATGACTCGGCCTGTCAATTTAGAGTTTGTTTGTCGGTGGTTATCACAATCCGTGATTAATCGTTTAAAATTTCTCATAAAAGAGAAACCAACTACTCGAGACAACACTTGATCTGAATAAATTTTATGCGGTAAGTTGTTGTTATTATTATTATTATTATTATTATTATTATTATTATTATTATTATTATTATTATTTAGAATTTAGACAACCGAAAAACTTGAGGAGAAACCACAATCAAAGAGACCAGGAAAATCAGTCACCGCATCAAAGTAAATTTATATATTATGATATCTTTTCTTTTTCTTTTTTTTTCATAATCAGATCCCTTATCCAAAGCCGCCCGACATTGAAGAAGAGAGAAACTACCACACAACGAAAACCCGACCAAACTAACACCTGAGTGCTTTTTGAAATTGACTTCAAATCAAATTTTGATGCATTTTTTTTATTATATCTTATCCATATGTCTTATCCATATACAGAAAATATTCGAGTAAAAATGCAAAATGTCAGAAATTTTTATGCGATTCTCAAAATTTAAATTTTTTAACTTTGCAAAAATGAATTATGAACTTTTTATTTTTTTTTGACTTCAAATCAAATTTTGATGCATTTTTTTTATTATGTCTTATCCATATGTTTTATCCAAAATGCAAAATGTCAAAAAAAATTTATGTAATTCTCAAAATTTAATTTTTTTTTCATTTTCTTATAAAAATCAATTATGAAATTTTTCTTTTTTGCCAGTCTGAAATTTGGAATTTGTTCTATCAATATGAAAATACACTAGAAAGTGTACAGAGATAAAGAAAATTTTGAAAGAAAAGAAATGTTTAATGATTATGCCAAAAAATCTTATTACTTGGGAAATAGCCGACCAATAGCAAATCATAGTGACGATAATGACATGAATAAATTAAGTATTTCATTTGAATCAAATGAAGATAAGTAACCAGAAAATAATTTCAAAAATTTTAAATTAAATGCCCAAAAAATTTACATCGTAAAAACAATATTACTTTACTATAAATACTGTTGCTGAAAAGTTATTGATGTCGAATATGATTAAATTGGTAATTATCTATCCGTTGTCCTTCAAACACAAAAATGGAAGTATACATCTCAGACATCTCGTATATACAATCATTTTCCTTTATGATTACCTCTAGTCAAAATCTTTTACTTATGTACCACTGATTTGGTAGTATAAAGTAAGTACAGAAATTAAGATTCCTAAAAATGAAATTCGTTCTCGATATCAAAGTTATTTAAAGAGATAAGATGATCTGGTTCATTATTTATATTTATGTATTTTTGAATTATCTCTATTGTATTACTCTCTCAATTTCAATATACCTGCCGAACTTCCACTCGAAAATCCATTAAAACTACTCGATTATTGTCTCATGGATTCAAAGGTGATACTTTTAATTATTGCTATGATTCTCATTTTACGAATTCACTCAAATGTTTTTAAGTATATTCTGGTTTTGGTTGAACTCCTTTTTACATATACGTTTTTGGTCCAGAAATTGTTATTATGCACATATAATTAATTTGTAATAATTTATTTATTTATTTATTTCGCCACTATTATTGCTATTAAAAGTTGCCATTCAATTTTCCCGCATAGCAACCGAACCTTTGCAATCGCTGTCCAGGGTAGCCAAACCCCGGTGATTGCAAATGTTCATGTTGCTTATTATATAAAGAAATACTTTGAATTATTCATTCATTTTCTATTATGTAAAATAAAAGTCACAACCTTATGTCTGTTAATGATCACCCTTACATATTTCTTAATAGTTTTAACCATATATACTTAGGTATTTTCAGAATGATTAAATTTTGTTTTGAATATCACTTATTTTCTTAAAACTCCACCTCAATCTTTTCCCTTGGCTTTGGTGTATTCACTTTACTCTTATGTTATCCCTTTTTTCAAAACATCCTATTCCATTGATATGCTACTACATATATGCCGGCAGCGCTATTGGGTTAAACTTCGAATTTACACTATTACCTTTTTCACATTTACTAATTTTGATCGTCAACACACCAAAAATTGAAAATGTGGATGTTGTGAAATGGTTACTTTACTGATATTCTAACAGGTTTTTATTTTCATTTTTCAGGGTCCCTTTACCACCGCGTCGACAGGGCCTAAAACGCACCTTCGCCGACAGGTTCGAGCGACGCCCGCCTTGCACTGTACGCAAGGAATGGGAATGCGGTATCCAGAGTCCTATTTTGCTGGACTCTGATGACGAATACTAAAAATACTCTAATAAAAAAAATATTCAGCATACAATTGTTTTTGTTTTGGATAATTTCTATTGGGATAATCGGTCAACCTCCCTCAATTTGTGCTAGGCGTATTAGAAAGTGTGGGATATTTGTAATCCTCATCGTGATTAGCCTTTGTTCCTACTGGGAATTGTAGCTACTATGAAACTATTACTTACTTACTAATAATTATTGGCTATAATTTTATACTCTCGCCCCGCCGATTTTATTTATTTCTTAAATTGCTCAATCATGGATTTATTCCTCTAATTTATTTATTTTATATCTGGTCATTTATTTATTTTGCTTAATTTATTTATCAATTACTAGTCATTTATTTATAACACTCATTTTATTTATCCATTTTACTTTATTTATTTGTTGAATTCACTCAATTATTTATTCGTTTGTTTACTCATCTATTTACTCATTTATTTATTCATTTATTTATTTACTCATTTTTTTATTAATTCACCTATTTATATATATATATATATATATATATATATATATATATATATATATATATATATATATATATATATATATATTATATATAAGTAGTGGGTATAATGGGAATTCTGGGATATGTCACCCAAGAAATTGAAATTTTTTGATTTTTTAATTTTTTTGATTTTAAAAATTCACAAATTTTCGAGATGTGGGTGGCGTATCCCAGAATTCCCATTATACCCACTACTTACAAATATAATATTTTTTCAAATTGGTTCGGTGGTACCCAAGAATAACTGATTTTCTTGTTCTGAGAATATTTTTTTAAATTAGTTGGATGCTATTGATGAACAAGTGATTTTTTGATTTGATGAATTTAATAATTTAAAATTTTGTCGAGTACTTGAGAAATAATAATTTTGGGAATTAGTGAATTCACTAGTACCCCAAGATTTTGAACTTTTTAAATTTTATATTATAAAAATAAGCCATTAAAAAAAAATAATCAAATAATGACTGTATTAGAAATGTTGGATACCCTAAGAAAACAAGGTTATGGTCTGAAAGAAGCTAAGAGGTCAAAACAAGCTAAGAGTTCAAAACGAGATTTGAACCAAGGTTCGAGTTCGAACCCAAACCAAAGTTATTTTTGTGATTCATGTAATAGAAATTTCAAATCCAAGACGGGATTGATTTCACATAAAAAATCAAAAGATCATTTAAAGAAATTAGATTTATTAGATGATAGTAATTCTAAAATTTGTACCAAGTGTAAAGGAAAGATATTTATTTTCAGGGTTTGAAAAAATGAAAGAGATGAGCATAAAGGTAAATAACAAAAGAGATAAATGAGCATAAAGGTAAATAACTAAAAAATCAGAGCAAGTATTATGCTAGTATTCAATGAACATTCCACTGCCTAATATCACAAAGAAAGATAAGTCTACAAATTTACAAAGTAAAGATCAAAATGAAATGAAAAAGAATTCAAATGATGAAACAAAAAATTGAATTAACAGTAATGCAACTAGCTCAAGGACTGGCTTCTTTATTTAATGTACTGTTTTAATTTACTGTTTTTTATTTTAATGAATGTTTTTGAAATCTTTGCCTTACCGATTCCATTAGGAAAACAATCAAATAATACGGAAAATAAATGAAAATGTAAGAAAGGAAAGTGATAAAAACTGTTTGTGTTATTATCAAAAATATGGTACAGAATCAAAACAAATGTATTTTGTTTTAGTCTGTCCTTGTTTTTTGACCAATTACTGTCTCATAAGGACCCTCTTCTTCATTCTCGCTACTGTTTGACCTCTGATTGTCAATTGATGTCAAATTGATATCATTGCGGTGATGCGTGGCTCTTCATAAACATTCCTAAATATTATTAAATATTAATTTCCCCAATAAATTCATACGAGATCCGCCTGGTGATTTCCTTCCGCTGCTGATCAATAACCCGTTTCGCAATGCACAATAAGGTGAATAATATGAATGCAGCATTTATTATTATTGAGCACAAGAATAAAGGATTCCATAACTAAATGTAGATAAGAAAGTGAAATAAATAGAAATGAAATAATTCTAAACACTTGTCATTAGAAAATAATAATGCAAAACTACAAAATATTTCTAACGATTTTATAAAAGTAAATTTATTCAATTGGTATTTATTTATTTCTAAAGAGAACACTAAAGTAATTAAAATAAATTAAATAATTAATCAAAAGTAATTATGTACTAGAATTAAATAATTTCTAAATTAATAATAAATTAAAACTATAAATTCTTTATTTTACATTATTAAAGAAAATAATTTTAAAAAAATTAAAGAAAATAGTTAACTTGAATTATTTATATTTATAAAATTATATAATTAATATATTAATTATTTTTAAAAATAAATAAAATAAAAAATAAATTAATAAAATTTAATTAATATATTGCATGCCCGGATTTAAGGCGATTGAGTTACGAAATTCAGGTGAAATGTATACAAAATATTGCATATAAATTTATCAAGTCAATATATTTTTGAATTTAATGAAAGCTATTGAAAATGTTACTGGTGACCACACCGAAAGCGCAGCTCTCACAAGATGAGAGCAAAGGCAGGAAACTATTGAATCACTTCATTTATCCTCTACATTAATTTATAACCAAAACCTAAAATGCTCCAATTTCATAGAATAATTTCATAGGATCCTCACCTGGTGAAAGTTTGCCAGACTAATTTATACTTTTATATTTTATAATTTATCATTTGATACTCTTCGAAATTTCAACTTTATTTTCTTATATAGCATTTTGGGGAATTTTCTGTAAACGTTATTAGAATGAGGGGAGGGGATAAATTATATAAAAGGCCATCATTATTTAAAAAATAATTTCAATAAAACTTTACTAATTATATTTTATATGTTCATTTCATTCAATTGTTTCTTTTATGTAAAATGCATATATATGGAAATATTATATGACCAGTCATGGTAAATGAACAATTCTACACTTTCTCACGCTCAATTGCTACAATTTATAAAGCTCCAAATATTTTTGCTTCTGAGTTGCCCTGTCCCAAGTTTACTCTTCAATCCTTCAAGCGTTCTAACATAACTGACTATATGTGCAGCTGAATTGCAATAGAACTGCCATTCAATGTCAATGTACCGCAACAGTAATGTTGGGGTGCCATTTTCAATTTATCTCAGGTTCAGTGAATCCGATTTCACTTGATTTTCTATTCAATCTTCTGTAGCACTTCGCTCTCCACTAATCAATATTTATTTTTTTGTTTTGTTTAAATTAGTTCGTTTTAGTTATTTCTATGGTTCTTGTTTGGTTATCATCTGCATTTTTATATATTTTATTATCAATGTTCCATTTTTACTATTTGCGCAAACTGTAAATTATAATTTGTTAAGCACAGCAAAAGTGCACGATGCAACAAGAATAAATGAACCATAAAGGTGCATTACAAAAGAGATATGTGATTATAAAGTTACATAAAAAGAAATAAATGAACATAAAGATATCTTACAAACATTGCATTTATTTAAAAGCTTGACTATAAATTAGTAAATATTTCGCTGTTTTTTTGATATATTTACTGATTCATAGTCAAGCCTTTTAAACTCTTAACGGTCAAATTAAACCGGTCATAAAAAACCAAATTTTTTTATATTATTTTATGAAAGAATAAGTTATCGGATGTAAGTGATAAGAAATTTTTATTATTTACAAGAAAAAAATATTTTTTGGACAACTGAATTTCGCAATGGATTTGGCCGATATACCAATTTTGCATTTTTTTTAATTTTAATTTTTTATTTAAATAAAATTATTAAACTTTTTTAATTTAATATTTAATTTTAAATAATTGAATATTTANTGAGAGCAAAGGCAGGAAACTATTGAATCACTTCATTTATCCTCTACATTAATTTATAACCAAAACCTAAAATGCTCCAATTTCATAGAATAATTTCATAGGATCCTCACCTGGTGAAAGTTTGCCAGACTAATTTATACTTTTATATTTTATAATTTATCATTTGATACTCTTCGAAATTTCAACTTTATTTTCTTATATAGCATTTTGGGGAATTTTCTGTAAACGTTATTAGAATGAGGGGAGGGGATAAATTATATAAAAGGCCATCATTATTTAAAAAATAATTTCAATAAAACTTTACTAATTATATTTTATATGTTCATTTCATTCAATTGTTTCTTTTATGTAAAATGCATATATATGGAAATATTATATGACCAGTCATGGTAAATGAACAATTCTACACTTTCTCACGCTCAATTGCTACAATTTATAAAGCTCCAAATATTTTTGCTTCTGAGTTGCCCTGTCCCAAGTTTACTCTTCAATCCTTCAAGCGTTCTAACATAACTGACTATATGTGCAGCTGAATTGCAATAGAACTGCCATTCAATGTCAATGTACCGCAACAGTAATGTTGGGGTGCCATTTTCAATTTATCTCAGGTTCAGTGAATCCGATTTCACTTGATTTTCTATTCAATCTTCTGTAGCACTTCGCTCTCCACTAATCAATATTTATTTTTTTGTTTTGTTTAAATTAGTTCGTTTTAGTTATTTCTATGGTTCTTGTTTGGTTATCATCTGCATTTTTATATATTTTATTATCAATGTTCCATTTTTACTATTTGCGCAAACTGTAAATTATAATTTGTTAAGCACAGCAAAAGTGCACGATGCAACAAGAATAAATGAACCATAAAGGTGCATTACAAAAGAGATATGTGATTATAAAGTTACATAAAAAGAAATAAATGAACATAAAGATATCTTACAAACATTGCATTTATTTAAAAGCTTGACTATAAATTAGTAAATATTTCGCTGTTTTTTTGATATATTTACTGATTCATAGTCAAGCCTTTTAAACTCTTAACGGTCAAATTAAACCGGTCATAAAAAACCAAATTTTTTTATATTATTTTATGAAAGAATAAGTTATCGGATGTAAGTGATAAGAAATTTTTATTATTTACAAGAAAAAAATATTTTTTGGACAACTGAATTTCGCAATGGATTTGGCCGATATACCAATTTTGCATTTTTTTTAATTTTAATTTTTTATTTAAATAAAATTATTAAACTTTTTAATTTAATATTTAATTTTAAATAATTGAATATTTAAATTAATATTTATACTTTTTAAATTAATATCTATAAATATTTTTCTGTCGATATTTTTACACTCATGGTTTTTTGGTTTGAGTGTAATCCGTCCTGGGATTCAACAACCCGCCCATTCCAAGAATCAAGGGAAATACTATCTAATCCATCCTGGGATTCAACTACATCTAATCCGTCCTGGGATTCAAAAGAAGAAATATCTAATTTAATTTTAGGTTGAGGGTCTTTTAATAGTGTCTCTTTTAAAATAAAACATATCTAAATGATTTTTATGTTTATTGTAAAACGTAATATATGTTACTGGGTCACTAGTTTTACATATGGGGCATATAAAATAAGTTTTATTATATTTTTTCATGTAATAATTTTCCGTTATAGAATGACAATTATTATTATGTTCTTCTGACGAAAAATAATTTGGATAAAGTATACCTATAAAATAAAAATTTAAAAAAATATAATTGAAATGAAATATTTTAATAAATGTTTACGCAAAAATTTGCAAATTATTAATATTTATTACAAGAAATATTTACAAAATTTATTTTACAAATTTTATTTACTAAAAAATAAAAATTTACTAAATAAGAAATATTAACATTTACTTAAATAAAAAATTATTTTAAATTTCCTTTAAATTATAAAAAGTAATCAATACTTACATTTTAAATTTTCATTTCGATTTATTGACACATTGACATAATTTTTCTCTTTATTCGTATTACCTAAATTAATATTTAATTAAATCAATAAATTGAAAATTATGTTTACTTATTCTTTTCAAATTTCCTTTAATCTTTGATTTCAAATTGTCTTCATTAATATTATCTAAATTAATTAATCAATAAATTAAAATTTACCAAATTTCTGAATTTTTTCTCGTACATTCTTAACGTTTACTATTAAAGAATTCATTTTTAAAGGTTAACTATTTGTTAAATGTGACTAATGATAGATTATTGTTTATAGATTATTATTGTTTATAGGAACAAATTCTAACCAATCAAAATCAAGGAAGGGTCAGGAAAAAAATTAATATATTACGTTGCGGTATTCTAAAATTAAAATTTATTTTAAAAAACACATTTTGACACTAAAGTCGACTTATGTAACAAAGACATAATAAAATTATTATTTCCTACAAATATTTCACCCATCAGATACCTAACTAGAGATGATATATATTGATTGATCATAATAGCAAACTAAATCACAAATTTCAGTATATCTTACAATAATTTTCAAGTAAATTTGAAGTCCTTGATAAAGTTAACTGGTTTCTTAGCTTATGTTTTTTTAAAGTTTATCAATGTGTAAATGGAAATATTCTTAGAAAATTATTGAAAAAATTATCAAGTCTAAAATAAAACCTATTACTTCATTATTAACCTAACAGTCATTAAAAAAAATTAATTTTTATTTAAAATTTAACAAATTATCAAGAAACTCAAATAAATTCATTATTAAAACTTTCAATTTTTAATCAATTTCAATTGCATCCATTAAATATAAATATATATTTACATGATAAAATTAATACAAATGCAAATATCATCGCTGTACATATGCAATATTTCCTTTACATTTCACTTGAATCGGCACTTGAATGATCCGCATTCATTTTGTTATTTTTATTTATATACTTGTCAACTCAATCTTTAATGTAATAGAAATATTTGTTCTTCTATATTATCTTCGAAAGATGAGGTATATTCAGTGGCGTCACTATGGAGGTGCGGGAGCGCGGACCTATATTTATAAATGTTGCTAATGATTCTGTATGTTTCCGTGATTTAACATTGGCGGACTCGGAGGAGGTATATGGGTTGTAGTGAAGGGATGACACCGTGAGTTACCGCATTGGGTGACACCAACCCTAGTAACGCCACTGGGTCTCTTTCCAAATAAAATCTGATTTTATAAAAGTGACCACAGCATCAAAGCAGTTCATTTGATAACTTACCACATTTTATAGTCGGTTGTAAATATTATTAATCTTTTGTGCGAGGTTTTGAGAGAGAGATGCTTCATCAATATTATATCTTTATGATCATAAGCATTTATCAACAATCGTGTTTCAGCGAAATAATTATCTACCATTCACATTCATTCACGAAACCTGCCTGTCACTCATGATAAAATATTACAATTTATTTACAATAATTATAAAAGAGGCCATAAAGGCAAGGCAACTAAAATATATAAATATCTCCAACCAAATTCCCGTTATGCTAATTGCCATTAATAATTTTGATGCTGTGTAAAATTTAAACAAAACTATTTATAATTTAAGACTTATTAATATTAAAATTAATTTTTACCTTTACAACTAATTTCAGATTAGAATTGTGCTGAATGCCTGCAAATTAATTAATTATATCAATTCAATATGATATTTATATTTGAATACCGAATTTATTTCTGATTGGATGACAAAGGTTGACATTCAGATTCCATCCTATGTTGATTATTTTTATTGTGTCTTGATTGGGTATTTTTTGGGTTTTGATAAACTCTCCATTTGATATCTAAATGACAATCAATAATTGAATAATAATTATCAATAAATATTGATATTTTGCAAAAGTAAATCGATGTGAAATATGAGTTACCGAGGCCACTCGTCTAAGATTAGAAGATCATTAATAGGACGCAGACAAATGCCTGTACTCTTTCGTATCTCCATTGGAAATTGGTTGAAATCAGGAAAGAGAACATTTTTTGAGTAAGAATATACACTGCTTTATATTTGTAAGGTTAAAGGAGATTTTGAATTTTACAATTCTAAACTTTTTAATTTGAGCACTAAATATTTATATAAAGGTGGAATTTGTGCAATCGAGTCTAAATGATGTTTGCATGTAGTATTGTTGAAGCATTTGATGTCATGTTATGAAGCACCAGTCCTAGTATTGATTTATGGTGCTTTGTTGATTCACATGTGCAGAATGGTGCAAGAGCAAAAGATGTTTACATGTATTATTGTAGAAAACGTTGACAACATTTGAAGACTGGCACATCAGGGTATTGATTTAAGTGCACAATTCCGATCACATCTTATTAGATCATATTTAATGCTAGTCATATATAAAAGACATCAAACATGTCCAAATTTATCCGCGTTTAGTGACATTTGATATTGGACAAGCAATTGCCTTACACAATTTATCTATGAAGGCTTATTGCATATATTGAACCGGAAATATTGCCTGATTTGAGCATTGTAAAATATAAACCAATCCAGTGGGAAATTAGTAATAGTAAATTTAAATATTTGGAATTATTATTCAATGAAATTATAAAAGATTCAAAAAAATCTGATTTATTAGAAAACTATAAATAGCGTGAAAAATATCATTTGTTCATTGTTTGCAGTTTCTCACTAATTGGAAATTGGGAATATTTCCTTTAATCATTTATTTATAGATATTTGAGAATGTAAATAGTGCAAATCTTATTACACAGAAAATATATTCACATTTCAAAATATTTACAGAAAATTGATAATCAAATTTATCAATATTATTTATTGTATTGAATTTGATTTAGTTAATATTTCACTATCCAAAATAGAAATTACCCGAATTGTCAATTTGTGATTGATAAATTGCATCAATATTGCATGAGCGTCAATCGTTGAAATCTTATATAGATTATCTATAATGGATTCCGTTGATTTGTTACGAGTGAGTTCTATCATGATTTGATTGGCTTGATTGGTATATATGTTAATAATTGATTCATTCCTGATATAAATATTGATTAAGTAAATCAATAAATTGTGACATTCACCTTGTAATAACTTGTATCAAACATTGACTGACTGACAGTTGAGGTATCCATCCCAGTTTGACAAGTACTTGATCATTCGTGATTGGCTGATAGGAATGCAGTCCACCAATATAATCAGTTAAATCTGAATACAAATAATAATATAAATATTATTTCATGCCAGAATCATATAAAATGTGTCAGGTCCTCTGAGTCAAATATTTTAAATTAATGTCTTTTGAATGATATGAATTAAGGGCTTTATCAATTGCACTAATAAACAGGTTTTACTTATTTCATTTATTCTAATTTAATTTTTAGTGTTGTCCAACATTTTTTATTATATTAATTTTGTGCAGGATGCTTGGCTGTGTATGAATTTATTTGTCTTGTCGTATTGAGTATTTCTATCTTTCTATATTATATGGGCTTCCTTATTGTCAATTATGTTAATGAGACATTATATAGATGAGTCCAATCAGCACGCTCGCTGCTAGATGGCTCATTTCTCCCTATTGTCATAATATTTATCCTGGTTGTGTAATAATAATGATAGCTGGTGTATAATATAGAAACAAATGGGGTAAATAATGAGAAGCTAAAGGTAAGCAAATACAGACAAGCAAGGTTCACAATATTTATATAATAAATGCAATCGGATATATTGAATGATATTTATGGTCAGAATATTTGCCCACCTGTATAGCAATGCGCTGCTGTGATCATATTGGATAATGCGCAGTTCAATTCATGCAGCTTAATTGTTTCATTTCTGCATTGGGATTGCTCACAAATTGATTCTGTTACCCGTCTGTAGCAATGCAAGTAGAAATTATTTCCGTGCTTGACTAATTCTATTGATTTGTCATTAGCATCAATCCGGTGAATGCATCCAATAATTTGATTGGTGGGCCAATCAGAATGGGAATTACTCATCCAATCGTGATCATATCCTACCCAAATCTTCATCCGATTGTTCAGTTTGCTCGCATCTCCAGCAGTTGGCCAATCTGATATCGAATATCAACAAATCAATTCAACATTTATCAATATCAATAAATTTACCATTTGCTGTCACTGCACTGCTGAGGCTGCTGCTGGTGCTGTAGGATATATTTGATATGAGCAATTGAGATGCGCCTGCATATAAATTATTTGCCCGGAATCCCAACCGTAAATAAAGACCAAATACTCCCTCATATTTCTTATCTGAACCTCAGAATCATCAAAACCCCATCAGAATAACAACAAACCATCATCAGCTGTCCATGCGCCTTTCTGTCCATTGAAATTTATTATTAATTTGCTGTCCTTATCAAATGCTTTGCTAGTTTTGATTGATAATTTGTTGTGATTTGCATCGATGGCATGCAGCAAATATTTATCAGAAATCCCAATGAAATAAATTCCCATCCGAATAACCAAATCCTCCTTGAATTCTCCCTCAATTTCACCAATCAAATAACCCGATGAAATCACAAAAATACTCACAAAAACTAATTCAATAATAAAATAATACAATAATCAATAAATATCAATTACTAATTAATGCTAAATTGAATTTATTCATTTCCAATTTCACAATGAAATTCACTGCGAAAACAGCGAAATAAATATCACAATAAATAAACAATTTCAATCAAACATGCAACATCAACATTCACATGAGCGGATGCAATAGCAAATATTAGGCAAATGTACATTTATTAACTTTATATTACAAATATTCTAAAATTAATCATAATGCCATTTAGTTATATTTATCTAATGATTTGCTTTCTATTTAATTATATTATTAATTATATCAAAATTATTTATTATTTAATTAAAAAACATAAAACAAATATAATTTATAATAACATAAAGTAAAATAATTTTTTTAATTTAATTAATTGTAAATTGAAATATTAAAACAAAGCTTATAATCTAAATTATTAAATATTTTCGAAAGACAATTAACAATTAAAACTGTTTAGAATTAGGAAAATTTATGAAGATTTAAGAGAAAATTTAAATAATTGAATGAAATAAAATGAATGAAAAATTATTTGAGTAAATTAAAGATTTGTGATACATTTTGTTATATAGGAATTTCTTGTCTCAAAAATATTTAATTAAAATGCCGACGAAAGAAATTATAGTGATTTTAATGTAAAAATTTTTAAAACTAAAGCAATTATTCTATTTTTTTTATTATTCTACCTAGCTTTATCGGTTTTAATAATCATGAATTTGCCTAATGTATCCAATTTATTTGGAAAAATAAATATTTCATCATCAACAATCATATCAGTGGCGTTAACTAGTGGACGCAGGACTCTGCGTTGCGGGGCCCAAAATTATTACTAAAAAATATATACAATCATTTTCTGAAACTTTTTTCCCGCAGTTATATTTGCCTACAAACAAAACTATCATAAAACTTAAATCCCAATCGGACAAAGAAAAAAGAGACAAACGGGCGAAAAAGAAAGAAGTGTAACCACGTATAGGTAGAATTTAATTTTCTGCAAAATGGCGCAATTACAATTTTAGTTTGTCGCTTTGTGTGTAATACACACAAGTTTTTACGATAAATTTGTATTTTTCGCGCGGTTAACGTAATTTTCTTGGATTTTTATTCATATAGTATAGAGATAAAATTTAATTTTCTATAAAAGAGCTTGATTAAAAATTATGTCTCGTATGTTGTGTGTAATACACACATGTTTTTACGATAAATTTGTATTTTTCATACAGTTAACGTAATTTTCTTAGGATTTTTTTCATATATTATATAGATAAAACTTAATTTTCTATAAAATGGATTGATCTAGAGTTAAAAATGTTGTATTATTTTATTACTTTGTTGAGTAAGAATATTTAAATATAAAAATAAATTTCAAGTATTCACAGCGAAATGGACAAATGAAATTTTTATTAAAAATAAAATACATCATACAGTTCCAATTACATATAGTATCATCGATGAAAATAATGAAGAAATATTGGGTAGATTTTACAATAATGAATTACAGAAATCAAGTTTTTAATTAAACAAGATTTCACAGTTAAAACAAAGTTTCAAGTCTGAAACAGGGTTTTAATATAATAAAAAAACTTTATTATATCAAAACAAGATTTTACACCTGAAATAAAGTTTCAAGTCTGAAACAAGCTTTTCTGCATCCCATCCCCTTCTCTATCCAAATAAATATAATTATATTTTTTTCCAATGATTGTCAACATTTGAAAATAAATCGCCATAAATCATATTCTTGTCACGCTTGTCTAATTTAAAAAAGATGAAACAATTGGAGTTGTTTCTAATTGAATTTTTATCTAAAGCATAATAAGTTTGAGAGATGTAAATCACATTACAATTATTATGACGTCCTCGAGTAAAATTACTTTTTTGAATTTCTTGATTTTTCATATTTACAACATCATCAAATATAACTAGATTCTTTGCAGCTTTGGAAAGAAAATCACAATGTACTACATCTTCAGGTTTGTTGGAGAATAAAACTTGTATTGTTTCGTATTTTCTGTGGATAATCTGTTTGCCTTAATGCTGATTGAAGGTAAGCTGATGATGGTAAATGGGATAACATGGGGGGAGTTAGCGATGTGATATTCATGGGGGATATTGCTGCGTGTGTGTGATATCATTATGATTGATCACGTGGATGATATATCTTGCTTTGTGTTGCAGATTAAGAAATCAGTTTGCTAAACCGGTCAACCATTACTACCATATATCTTTTTATGGCGTTTATTTTCACGTAAGCCACATCTATAACAATCTGTTCTAGGAATTCAGAGCTATATCTAGGAATAAATGTTTCCTTGGTTCTTGTCTGATCGATTTTTCTCTTAGCACAGATCTCGCAACATCGTAACAGAGTTGGATTGTTTCTTGCATTTTCAGCCAATACAATTTCTTAGGCATTAAATGAAATAATTTCTTAACTCCAGTGTGACAGTTCTTCATGTAGGGTTGTTATAAACAGTAAGTAGTTAGGGGCTTACACCAACAATTACTTCCAGGGGGTAAAATTGTTGCAACTTTTGATTGCATAATTGTTGCCGTAGACATTTTTTTTGCTTTTTTGATTACATAATTGTTGCCAGTAGGGTAATGTGTGGACCCGAAAACAAAGGAAAATACGTCATACCACGGGCGGGGGTTGGTTAAAAAATTTTAAGTTCACGTTAAGGTCAAAATTTAAGGCCGAGGTCGATTTTAAGTCAGTTTAAGGTCATCTCCTGAGGCCAAAGTCGATTTTAATGTCAAATTTAAAGGACAAAGTGGATTTTAGGCCAGTCTAAGGTTAAATACCTAAACAAAGACATATTACTCAACAAGGACAAATTACTTAACAAAGGCATATTACGTAATAAAGACATTTTAAGAAAAATAGACATATGATTCATCAATTTAAAAACAAAGAACTATTACGTAACAAAGATATTTAAGTATCAAAGACATGACTCATTATTTAAACAAAGAACTATTATATAACAAAGACATTTTACCGAACAAATACATATGACTCATCATTTTAAAAAAAGAGCCATGAGTCATTATATTTTTAATTTCCAAAGGTCAAATAAAGTCAAAGTTTCAATTAAGGGTGACATTTGAAAGGTCTATCCTCTACCTATTATTATTACACTCGCGGGGAATATTATTATTATAGTCAGAGTTTATCCGACAAGATATTCTGTTCCCCTATGGGTACTGCTCACGTGGGTAATGGTCACAAAGCAGTGGCGTAACTAGGGGGGGCAGGGGTGGACATTTGTCCCCGGGCGCAAAATTAGGGAAGCCAATTTGGAACAAAAATTAAGTAATAAATTATTCTTAAGATCTAAGAGATTAATATATTTTTTATTACTTCATTAGTTTCTTAGAATAGATGTGCGTGCATTCAGTTATTTGCAATATTTACTTATACGTGTATATTTAGTTATACGTGTAGTCACTACACTGTAGTGTATAAATAAAAACACAAAGACTTTATTATTTTAAATTTTAGTACGTTTACGTTATAGTTAATCCATTTTTGGTCATAATACTAAAAAAAGGTAAGTGTTATAATATATATACTTTATTTATTCTCTACGTAAATAATACAAGACAAGTAGTTACTAAATTTGTAATTTTAAAAATTACATTGATTAACCGTGTTTTTTGTTTTAAAAAATTTAGAAAAAAAGTATCATCATGTCTGGAAGAAAACTTAGCGGCGCTGAAAATAGAAAAAGAAAAAGACAAAGAGAACAAGAGGCAAATAAATCAAAACTTTCCACAAACTCCATTGGAACTTATTTCGTTTATAATTTCTTACGGAGATGATGTATTTCCCAATTTGAGAATTGCCCTACAAATACTTCTTACAATTTCTGTATCAATTCTCCACCGATTTACCATACAAACTATTATTAAATAATTTGTATAGATCCCTATATAATTCGCATGTAGAATTGGCTCGTAAATAAGTGTTTTTATCTATGTACGATTTAAAAATTGACGCATGCTTAAATTTAATTGCCCTATGTACATTTTTAATTACAGCCCCCAATTCTATATACAACTTGAGAAGTCGCCAATGAAGAACATGGTTCTTCTTCGGCCAATGCGTGAGCATCAGCTTCTCAACTTTCGAATCTGGCGGGCACATCTTTTCCGGAGCAATCGGAAAATCATTCAAAAAATCATGCACACACTGAGGGATATCAATATCCACTTCCATAGTATATCCATATGGAAGATTTTCAATATCTTCATTCATGCATTCATTCAAGACAGAATCAAGATCATCATACACCCATTCAAAGTCAGCATAAGGCAGATTTTGGCTTAAGGCCCAACCATACAAGTTATTTATGTCAATATACAAGAGTTCTGTGCCTTCAGAACTTACAACATAATGTTTGTTAACAAATGTTAACCCACCCCGTATCCCTCATAGAAATTAAACATTTCCATGTCCTGCAGAAGTTCAATGGGTTCCGTTAATGTCATAAGCGCTGAGACCCATGACATACCGGGAATGCCATAGAAATTAAGAGGTTCAAGACCATTGTAAGCAATGGCCTTTGCACGGAATTGTTGAAAATAATCTGCGAGGAGAAATACATCTAATTTAAGGTAAGTTAACATGTAATCTAACATGTTGTTGCAATTTTGCTGAGTCCAAATAACTTGGGCTAATGCATACTCATCATTAGACACAGAATCCCAGATCGGATGTAGTTCAAGAGTCGATTCCAGAACCTCAAGCGATGTAGCAAAGTCATAAGGAAAGATACCTTTGGCTCGAACAATTGCGCCATCAAAAACAGAAGAAGTTAAAGGCAGATCGGAAAGAGTCTTAACCGCTTTTGCTAAAGATGAATTAACAAACTGCATGCTGTCAATAAAACGAACAGGCGATTTGTTAATATACGCGATGAAGGAGATGAATTTCTCGGTAGTAGTCGGAATAATATTTAATTCCCAAGAAGGAAAATTATTCAAACCATACTTCAAAATATGATGGAGATCATACCCCTCAAATTATGAAAGACAACTGGTAACTGTCTCTGAATTCGCCGAGAAATATTACATTTACTACAAGCAGCACCATGATACTTGCCTGAGAAGTGGCAATGGTCCCTAACTCTATCTTTAATAAATTTCTTACAAAGGTAACAGGTTCTGGATTCTCGAAAAGCCCGCTCTTCAGTGAAAGACAAGGTTTGCATGGGCTTTTTCCCATTAATTTCGTAATATGGCAGGACAATTTTGACTATTTTTTCCTCCACCTTACGCAAGAAAGACAACACACAATCATCACCAACAAACTCATAATAAAATTTTGTGTTATTATAATTAATTATTAATAACATGCCTGCTGTTATTGGCAAGTGTTTTTGATGATGGGTAATATCCTCGGGTAAAATTGCCTCAAAATCGGCACATATCACGAATGGCGGGGTGATTGTCTTGGAGTAATCTTTAAATAATAAATTTTTATCTTTAGGTAGTGTGTATAGAGTTGTTCCTATCTGGTTTTTTATGCATAAGGCGACATGAATATCAAATGCATTTTTATGTCTAAATCCGTTAAGACAATGGGGCACCAGTTAACTTTAATTCTAACGCTGCATTCACTGCTAGAGTGACAATTCATTAGTCTTTGTAAGTTAAAAACTGCGGTATAATGGAAATTATCACCGTCTTCCAATAAAAGTAAGTATATTGGTTCACCACCTATAACCTTAGATCGGTGAATGATATCTAATTGAGGATGATGTGGAATATAATTATCGACAATTACATTTTCAGAAGGCTTAGCTGGGTTCTTTTTATAAATTAAAAACATTTATTGATAAATTTAAATCACTATTTTTCCTTTCAAATTTAGGGATATCACATAATTTCATTGGACAATCAGAAATGGGGTCAAAATTTAACTCGTCAAGATAATTTTCATAGGAACTAACTCTATTTCTATTTATATGTACTACATTACGTTTTAAAAGGGCTAAAATACTATATATATAGCACATATCGTCAGTGTTTTTGACGTTTACTATTGCTTTTTTAGAATTTAAAGCCGCTGGGGTGGGGATATAACTATGTCCAGCTAACCTATTCATATGGGTTAATTTTGTTAATATAAAATCTATCTCTTTGATTTTAACCACTCGCCATCCGCTACCCAAATATGTGAATTTTTCTATTTTCTCATTTAACTTAGTGATACCCTCTACTAGAAAATTATCTGAAAAAACCTCTGCATTATTAGAGAAAAAATTATCTCTAATTTCCCCATCTTTTTCGAATTGGATTAAAACGGTGAATTGTATTTTAAACTGTGCCCATACCGTTTATTTCGGTAAATAATTTATTTGTCATCTTATTTGTAATGAAAACTTGTACCAAGTTATCTTTTTCCATATTAAATCGTAAATTCTTTCTAGCCCCTTTAAAATCTATCTCAATTTCAGGTTCATCGTCAATATCGATCGAACCACCTATTTGATTATATATTGAATCACCAGTTGTATTAATTTTAACAATTTTAGAGGGAACACCAGACCCAAAACTAACAGCAGGCTGTTTATTATTATTTAGAATATTATTTATTTTAGTATTTAGATTCGTATTTAGATTAGTATTATTTACATTATTATTTACATGTTTTGTATTATAATTATAATTTATAGGTTTTGTATTTAGGTGTTTTGTAGTATTATGTGTTGATTGTTGTATTTTGATAAACAATTTCTTTTTATTTAAAGAAAACAGATTTAAATGTGATTTGTGAATATTATAAAACTCTATATATTTAATGCTGTGGGAAGTCTCGCATATTGGACATATAAAGTAGTTGATGCCATAGAATCTATGACCGTAGTATTTTTTTCATATTTTTATGGCATATATTTGTATGATCATTTGATGACATGCAGTAGCGTGGGTATAATTTACCTGATAAATTATAAATATATTTCAAATATATTAATAGATTTAAATATTAATAGTTAATTGCATTTATATTTAATGTCTTTATTAACAATTCTTAAGCCGTTTTTATCGCATAATAATTATAAAACGGGATAATAATCGGAATACATATATAAATTATTGTAATATTATTATTATCAGAGGTAAAAAATATGAGAGGTATCATAAATATTATTATCATTGTTATTATTATTATTATTATTATTATATCTAATATTACTATTTTTTTTAATATTATTATTAGAGAGAGTAGTTGAGTGCTCAATGCAAACTATGCTTGACAATTAATATTTTCAAAGTATTATTTCTATTCAATTATTAATTTCAACATCATTTTCAGGAACATATTCATATTTGTCCTAATTTTCAGATTTTTCATAATTATCTTCAGAAAGATTTTCATAATTACTAATATTTTCATGGATTTTTAACATTTTCATTATAATTTCAGGAACGTCTTCATAATTTTCAAGCTTTTCATAATTATTTTCAAAGACATTTTCATAATTTATATGTGGTTATCATCATTTTCAATATTTTCAACATTTTCATAATTATTTCCAGAAATATTTTCATAATTTATACGTGGTTATTAAACAAAATTAATTATCAAACACAATTTTAAATTAATTTTAAAAATAATAATAAAATATAACTAACATTTCGATTCAATATCGGAATCATCCTCAGATTCATCCCCATAAGAAACGGAGGCATGATTAATTTCCTCCTCAATAGACATATGGGCATAGTCATCAGAAACAACATTAATATTTGGGGCATATCCAACATTTGAGGTATCATCACCTTAAGTTTTTGTAATTCATTAATTAAATAAAATAAATTTACCCATTGATTCCATGATAATATCTCGCGTATNGTACAGAATCAAAACAAATGTATTTTGTTTTAGTCTGTCCTTGTTTTTTGACCAATTACTGTCTCATAAGGACCCTCTTCTTCATTCTCGCTACTGTTTGACCTCTGATTGTCAATTGATGTCAAATTGATATCATTGCGGTGATGCTGTGGCTCTTCATAAACATTCCTAAATATTATTAAATATTAATTTCCCCAATAAATTCATACGAGATCCGCCTGGTGATTTCCTTCCGCTGCTGATCAATAACCCGTTTCGCAATGCACAATAAGGTGAATAATATGAATGCACCATTTATTATTATTATTGAGCACAAGAATAAAGGATTCCATAACTAAATGTAGATAAGAAAGTGAAATAAATAGAAATGAAATAGAAAAGCAAAAAGAAAGTAGAAATATGGTGAAACCTTCATGAGCATTTAAGAGGTTGCCATGCCAATATTTATCAAATGCTCTCGCTATAAGCAATGATAAATTTGACCACAAAATAATTTACTTTGATCACCATGTATTCCATAATTTTATCTTTATGTTACTAATTTCACATAAATTTATCACGAATTTACACAGCCAATGCACAAATCATTCAATTTTCATATTATTTACAATATATCCGCATTAAATTATTCCAATAATTCCCAATCTGTGCTGCCTAAATATTCTAATATGGTAATAATAATGCAAAACTACAAAATATTTTTAACGTTTTTTATAAAAGTAAATTTATTCAATTGATATTTATTTATTTCTAAAGAGAACACCAAACTAATTAAAATGAATTAAATAATTAATCAAAAGTAATTAGATAATTAGAATTAGCCTACTATTATTGGTAAGAATTGATAAACGGCTTTATGCGTGCTGAAAGCCAAGAAATGTTCTAGAATTAAGGAATTTATAAATTTGCCTATAAATTCTTTATTTTACATGATTAAAGAAAATAATTAAAAACATTTAACTCAAATTATTTATATTTATAAATTTATATAACTCATTTTATATGAAACGCGTTTAGAATAAAATTGTTAAAATTATTACCTTGATTTCTCAGTAGTTATCGTTTCATAAAAATGAATTACTGTACAAAACTCCCTGAAACCAAAATACCCCCTCACAATATTGCTTACAAATAAAACACATCGGACACTGTAGCAAAGGCTTTTTTATCTGTATTTAATAAATTTATTTTTATTGTAAAATAAAGTTTTCTAATAAAAGAAAAAATGTGTTCATAAAGAAATTATGCTGATTACTAAGTCAAATTAATTTGATTGTTTTTATCGAGACTAAAAAAACATTTGATTATAGCCTGAGTTTAAGATTGTCATTCAACCAAAAATTGTGATACTAAAATCAAATAAACATAAAATAAAATCAAAATAAAAAAATTATAATTTTTTCTAATAGAAAATCGCCAAGCATATTAAAATATAACATTGCTATAACATGCGACAGGCTAGGAATCGTATTAATCACAATTTAATGACAATATTACTATTCAAACAAATTAACAACTAATAACGTAATCAAATTGTATCAAAAAGATATTTAAATAAAATTTTGAAAAACAAAGTGCTGCAGAAGATTGAATAGAAAATTCAGTGAAACTAAAAACAGTTCACTGAGTTTTGAAATCAGATTCATTGAACCTGAGATAAATTGATACAGGCGCTCCAACATTACTGTTGCGGTACATTGATATTTAATGGCAGCTCTATTGCAATTCAGATTCACATGTAATCAGTTATTTGGACATATCTATGTTAGAAGCCGCGAAGGATTGAAGTGTAAACTTTGGACAGAAAACTCAGGATTAAAAATATTTTGAACTTCATAAAAAAATTTACGATATTAAAATCAAATATTGCAGCAACTGAACGTGAGAAAGTACAGAAATTGTTCATCAACCATGACTGACCATATATAATTTCATACATTCGGTGTGAATAGAGGATATTATTGAAACATTTAATACATTCACAGTAAGTTTATGAAATTGAAAATATAATAGCGACTCAAAGCATTTAATCAATGTCAACCGCATTACATTTAATTATCCAATAAATTTATTATATGAAACGGAACTTATACACAACGCGAGACAATGAAAAAGAAATATTACTTGACTGGAATTCATTTGCGGCACCTTTGGATATTTCGATGCATCACGCTGAAATGATAAAAATCAAATATGTTAAAGAATAAAATGAAGGAATTCAGTAAAATATTTTTATCTTTGTATTCTTTTAATATTTCATCTATTTCCAATGCAACTATTTATCAAATATTTATTTTATAATTTAACACAAATTTTGATCTACAGTCGTAATGAAAATAAATAAAATGGTCACCAGTAACAATTTCAACTGCATCCATTAAATATAAAAATATAAAAATGATAAAATTAAATGATAAAATTAATACAAATGCAAATATTATCAGTAGGGTAATGAGTAGTGTGTTTATATCCCTAACCAAAACAGCCCTCCCAACAAAACATGCCTCCATTACGCTTAAACCATTAGAAAAACAACCTAAAACTTATACTTTTATAGTATTTTAACCCTTTATTTTGAAAACAACCACCCTTAATGGCTCTAACTGTTTTAATCTTTAAAGTCTCATAAACATAAAGAGAATAGAAACAAAATGGTATTATGAAAAAGTTAGAGGACTATTTTGGTTAGGGATATTTGACTAATTTATAATTTTATAAATCTTAATCTTGATGTCTTGAAGAATAAAAAAAATGAAAAAGAATAAAACTGCTCTGAGAGGACAGTGGTATTTGTTTTTTTTTTTTTTTTTTTCACTGTCCTCTCAACAGTTTTTTTGATCCGGATCATTTTTTTTTAATCAACCTCTTTCGTTTATCAAATCTCTTCCAATATACAAGCTGGCCAGACTCATACATCAGAATCAATTCGATAATAGCAGCACACCTTATTATTCGCTTCTCGCTCGAACACGATTTCATCGGCGTTTTAAGCGTGCTGCTCGAAAGTACAAATGAATTCGAAAGTGAATCCGAAAGAGGTCCGAAAACAACTGAGAAACATTTCGAAATAAATGTGCACATTATAGAATCGATCCGGGGGTGTTCGAAAGACTGGTAATTACCGGTTCGCCACCACACCCGTTTCAATATTTTTTTTTTCATATTTATGTTTAAAAATTAATTAATAAAAAATAAAAATAATAAAATAAATAAAATAAAATATAAATCTAAGATACCCACACCATTTTCAATATTATTTTCAAATTTTTAATATTATTTTATGTTGAAAAAAAACTAACCTCAGATGTGATTTGAACCACTAGCATTTGAACCACTGTGTCAGTCTATTCCCCCTGCGCTATTAGGGTTCGGATTTTTTGTCATTTTTTAAATTTTTAATTAATAAAAAAATAAAATAAAATAAAATAAATAAAATAAAATATACAAGTACTTTATAAATATAAGATACCCACACTATTTTCAATATTATTTTCAAATTTTTAATATTATTTTATGTTGAAAAAAAACTAACCATAGATGTGATTTGAACCGCTATCTATTTAAACCACTGTGCTAGTCTATTCACACTGCGCTATCGGGCTTTGGATTTTATTTATAAAATTCTAAAAATTAGACTGTCACATTATGAAAATGAATAATATATAAAATTAAAAAATAAATCAAAACAGGATATCCAATAAAAAATTTTTTTCTAAAAATGAATTGTAATATTTGTAATAAAGTTTTTAAAAATAAAACTGGATTAATTTCTCACTTAAAATCGAAAGCTCATTTATTAAAAGAAAATAATCTTAATGATACAAATTCAAAACTTTGTCTTAAATGTAAAGGAAGATTTCTACATTCTGGATATAATAAACATTTTGAAAATTGTATTGGGAAAAATAGAGAAATATTTACATGTCCTCATTGTAACTTTTCAACAAAACTAAATTTCTATTATTTAGAACATATAAAAGAATGTAAAAATAAAAAACAAAATTCTGACGATGAGGAATGTCATTCAGAAGGAGAACCTGATCATGTTGAAAGAGAAAAATATAACTGGGATAATTTTAATCATATAGATGAATTTCAATTAAAAATTAATGGACCTGCAACTCCTGGAGAATATATAAATAAAAATAAAAAAAATATTAAAAATTCTTTCACTGAAGCTTTAAAAAATTATAAACCGACAAGGTATAATGTTATAAAATATAAAATTATAATCAAAGCAAAATACTGGCGAGGAGCAGAAGAAAAGACAACACCCTTAGATGTTGAAATTGGAATACCTTTAAAATATTTATTTTCAACTAAAGGATTTGATAAAACCATCAAAGAAATAATTAAAGCAGCAGAAGCAAAACAAGAGGAAGTAGAAAATGAATTAGGAGATTCAAACTTAGTATTCAACTCTTTCCAAACTTTAGTGATTGATTATTGGAGAGGATTACCACCCAATCCTAAATCTTATATTCGTACACCCTTTAAATCTAAAAATGTTATAAATGTACAGAATAATGATAACAAATGTTTCATCTGGTCAATACTTGCACATTTACATCCTCAAGAATCAAACCCCCAAAGAGTTTCAAAATACAAACAATATGAAAATGAATTAATATTTCCCCAAGGATTCAAACATCCAATGAAACTAGAAGACATTCCAGAATTTGAAAAATTAAATAATCTTAAAATTAATATTTATGAACGGGTCAAAGGGAAAAATATTAAAAGTAGAGAAATTATTCCAATTTACATTTCTGATAGTGGAACCAAGGATAACGAAGTACAAGAAAACCCTAGAGAAATATATCTTTTAATCTTGGAACAAAAAAATAATCAACATTATGTTTTAATAAAAAACTTTCAAGCTTTTACATCACCAGAGAATCCAACTAGTGGAGGAGGAACATGTAAAAGATGTCTTCATTATTCAACAACTAAAAACTCTATGATTAAACATACAAGATTTTGTGAAAAAGATGATCCAGCTTTAATTAACATGCCTAAAGATCCCAAGATGCATTTTAAAAACTTTTCAAATTTACTACAAACAGTAGGAGTGCTTTATGGAGACTTTGAATCTATAAATCGTAAACAAGATTTGGTTAACCAATATTTAAAAATAATAGAAAAAAATAAACTCATGGATTCATGGAACTCCTCAGGAGAGAAGATGAAACCAGAGAGGATGAAAGCCTTTCTAAGAAAAAGAAACAAACCTAATAGTGTTAAAAAAACTAAACAATTACCATCTGCTTATAAATTATTATTTAAAAGTAATTATCCTGAACTCATAGAATCTAGAGAATATACATTTCAAGGAATTTCAGAAGATGTTTTAAATCATTTTACTAAAAGTATAAATGATCTAGAACATGAAATATTTAAAGTATTAAAAACAAAATATGAAATAAATTTTTCAATTGAACAATGGGAAGAATATGAAAATTCTTCAAATTGTTGGATGTGTAAACAACCATTTGAGAATCAACTCTTTGAGGATCAACTCCTTGAGGAACCTCCAAATAATGAAACTATTGAAGAAGAAGAACAAAGAATGTTTCATGAAAGACAACTACAATCTTCGAAAAATATAAAAGTCCCCGATCATGATCATTTAAAAAAGGAAAATAATTATCGAGGAGCAGCCCATAAAAATTGTAATCTTAATTGTCATACTCCTAAATTTGTACCTGTTATATTTCATAATCTTTTTGGTTATGACATACATCTATTTATTAAACAATTAGCAGAAAATGCTAAAAACTCTTTCAAAGTTATAGGACTTACAAAGGAAAAATATAAATCAGTAGAATATGGAAAATTAAAATTTATAGACTCGTTAAACTTTTTCCAAATGTCTCTAGATGCAATAGCAAAAACAATGAAACCAGAAAAATTTAAAATCGCTCGAGAATTCTTGGAAAAAAATAATATTCCTCCAGAAGAATATCCTACATGCTTAGCAAAAGGAATATATCCTTATGACTATGTTGACTCGTTTGAAAAATATAATGAAACAAGTCTTCCTAGCCAAGAAGATTTCTCTTCACAACTTCAAAAATATCATATTACAGATCAAGAATATTCTCGAGCAAATAAAATGTGGGAATTATTCAAGTGTAAAACTTTAGGAGACTATACAAATATGTACTTATCCCTAGATGTTTATATTCTAGCAGATTGCTTTGAAGAATTTACAAACTCTTTTGTTCTTAAACCTTACAATTATATAACAGCTCCTTCTTTAGCTTGGGATACTTTATTATATACAATTTGGACTTCAGATATGGAAGAATCTGATAAAATTATAGATCTTTTAACTAACCTCGATAGGTTTAATCAAATTAAAACAAACATTAGAGGAGGAGTCTCTTCAGTAATGGGAAATCGAGAAATAAAAGCTAGAAATGCAATAACTACTAGCAGAATGCTTTCAAAGACCTCTGATTCTTATATAAAACTTAACAATGAGGAATTAAAAGAATTATTAGAAACAATGAAAAATCCTATATTTATACTTTATATAGATGCAACAGCTTTATATTCAGGAATTATGACTCAATATTTACCAATGAGTGACTTTCATGAAATATACTCTGAAGATTCCTCAGAAGAATCATTAAAGACTCTTGTAAAAGAAATACTTTCAACTCCTAAAGATTCTCCAATAGGTTACTTTGTAGAATGTGACTTATTATATCCAGATGATATAAAATCAGGAACAAGATATTTCCCTTTAGCTCCTGTAAGAAGAAAGATTGATATCAACGAACTTTCTGAATGGCAAATCTCACAAGATAAACCTCCAACAATGAAACTTCTTTGTGATCAAACAGATCGAACTTATTATCTTTGTCACTATAGACTCCTCCAATTTTATCTTTCACGAGGTATGATATTAAAAAAAGTTCATAGTGTCATAAGATTTAAACAAGCTCCATTCATGAAAGCTTTTATCGAGGAGAACATTAGGTGCCGAAACATTGCAAAAAGAGAAGGTAACCTTTTTAAAGATAATAATTATAAACTTTTAAACAATTCAGTCTTTGGGAAAACAATGGAGAATGTTGATAATATACTCATATTGAACTCCTCACTAATACTCATAAAGATATTAAGCGTTATAATCGTATGCTAGGAAAGCCTACATTTAAAAACGCACAAGTATTTTCTGAAAGTCTTATTGCAATAGAACTAAAGAATTTTGAGAAAACATACAACAAACCAATATTTATAGGGTTTTCAATTTTAGAACTTTCAAAATTACAAATGTATGAAACATATTATAACATCTTACAACCTATATATGGTTCTAATATATCAATGCATGCCAGGATTCCATCTTCCGAAGCTTTTAATTGAAATAAAAATAATTTAGAGATTCCTAATTCTATTGATAAACAAACTTCTCTATATAAACTTTTCTTTTTAGAAGTATAAGATAATGAAACTATTTCAGTTAAGAAACCATCAGCTACATAAATACTTCCAAGTATTACAGGTGAAAGAGTAACAACTGGTAAAGTTATGGGTAAAATAACTGTTAATATTACAGATGCAAATCCTAAAGAATAACCTATAACTTTTAAAACTGTATTCCCTTTATTCCATCTATTTTTAATTTTTTTATAATGCTTTAATAAATCTTGTAAATGTAAGGTTTCTGATTTAAATTCTTTTACTCTCATAATTTCAAGTTCTGTGGGAGCCGAGGCCTTGGAAGAATAATATCCTGATGATCTCAATTCTGGGTAAATTTTTTCTTCTCTTACTTCTTCCATTTTAATAATTAAAAAAATAAGACTTTATTCTTCTGAGCACCATCTGGTACCAATACTCGGATATCAAAAGAAACTCTTGTTGAGAGGATATCTTTATACAATTCTCTCAATGCTTTACGAACTTCATCAACATCAACCTTTTTTTCATAAAATATTAAATCTATATATTGTACAAGTGTGCTTTTAAAAATAATATTCTTACTTTTAACTTTATGTAGTCCATGTGAATGAGTATTAACATACCAATCTCCGTGTGGTAAATCATAACTAGTCATTATAACATCACCCTTTTCAAGCTTACTATTATAATCACATTTCACAAACCATTTCATTCTTTCATTATCATCATCAAACAAAAAGAAATAAGGATCAATAATCTTTACAACTATAAAAACACCCCATTCTTTACTGTTTGTTGTTATTAAACTTGGTTCTATAAAATGTTTATATGTATGGGGTAATAATGTTTTATTCTGTTCTAATTCAGCAGCTCTTTTTCTAATACTATGTGTGGTGTTAATGTGTGTTGTATGAGATTCTAATTTGACAAGTCTTTCATTAAATGATGTAATCATCTCATTTATTATATTATATATTGTATTAAATTTAGTATTCATAATTTGTTTATCTTTAGAGTTTAATATGGTAGTATTTAACTTTACAACTTGTTCAGTTAACAGACTTTGTAACTTGTCAAATTTATCATTAAATCGTTGTTCGATATTATTAAGCTTTGATTCCATTGAATCCATTTTTGTTGTTAATGAACTTTCAATTCTTGTTGTTGTTAAATCAGTATAATTTTTAACACCATCAGTAGGTAGAAACTAGCCCACGGGAACAATTACCCCCCCGGGGGGGGGGTTGTTCCCAACTTTTTATTACGCAATTGTTCCCAACTCATTTTTTTGCTTTCAGGGATTTTTGGTCCAAATTTTTTTTTATCAGACTATAGTGAGGGGGTCTCGATGGTCCTAGGATTTTCAATACAAAAAATTTTTTTTCTATACAAAAACGATGGTCCTGGGATTTTCAATACAAAAATCCGACTACCACTAAAAAAGCATGGAATTTTCACACTATAGTGAAGGGGTCTCGATGGTCCTGGGATTTTCAATACAAAAAATTTTTTTCTATACAAAAATCCGACTACCACTAAAAAAGCCAAGGATTTATCACACTATAGTGAGGGGGTCTCGATGGTCCTAGGATTTTCAATACAAAAAATTTTTTTTCTATACAAAAACGATGGTCCTCGGATTTTCAATACAAAAATCCGACTACCACTAAAAAAGCATGGAATTTTCACACTATAGTGAAGGGGTCTCGATGGTCCTGGGATTTTCAATACAAAAAAATTTTTTTCAATACAAAAATCCGACTATCAATAAAAAAGCCAAGGATTTATCACACTATAGTGAGGGGGTCTCGATGGTCCTAGGATTTTCAATACAAAAAATTTTTTTTCTATACAAAAACGATGGTCCTCGGATTTTCAATACAAAAATCCGACTACCACTAAAAAAGCATGGAATTTTCACACTATAGTGAAGGGGTCTCGATGGTCCTGGGATTTTCAATACAAAAAATTTTTTTCTATACAAAAATCCGACTACCACTAAAAAAGCCAAGGATTTTTCAGACTATAGTGAGGTGGGTCTCCTTGGTCCTGGAATTTTCAATACAAATAAAATTTTTTCAATAGAAAATTCGACTATCAATAAAAAAGCATGGATTTTTCTAGTTCAATTAAGGTGGGTCTCCTTGGTCCTGAGAAAAAGGTGGTCTACACTAAAAAACGTGGTCCTGAGAATTTCAATACAAAAAGGCAGTATACACTAAAAAAGAGTGGCAATTTAAGGTCTCAGGATATTTTCAATAGAAAAAGGCGGTCTTCAATAAAAAAGCATGGTAATTTAAGGTCTCAGGATATTTTCAATACAAAAAGGCAGTATACACTAAAAAAGAGTGGCAATTTAAGGTCTCAGGATATTTTCAATAGAAAAAGGCGGTCTTCAATAAAAAAGCATGGTAATTTAAGGTCTCAGGATATTTTCAATACAAAAATCTGATTATCACTAAAAAAGCATGGAATTTTCAAAGTAAATTAATGCGGGTCTCCTTGGTCCTGAGAAAAAGGCGGTCTACACTAAAAAAGAGTGGTAAATTTTTAAAATAAAGTAAATAATGGGTCTAAAAATTAAATTACAGTAAATTGTGGTTCAAATTTTTGAATTACAGTAATTAATGATCCAAATTTTTTGAATTACAGTTAATTATGGTTCTAAAAAATTAAATTAAAGTAAATTAAGGTTATCTCTTGAGGGGTTCTCCGATTGATTCCCCAAATGGTTATACTTTTAACTCTTTACAAGTTCAACCTTTGAATACTAAAATATGTGGTATTTTAAGTTTATATGTTTTGTATAGATTGAATAAGGGAGAGGGAAAGGGGCATACGCAGGATTTTGAATCTATAATTCAAGAAATTTATAATGATCTAGAATCTCTACTATAAGGATTTTTACTATAAGGATTTTTACTATATGAATTTACTACTAAAGAAATGGAGCTTCACAACCCTCCGGAAGACAATTTAAAAAAATGGTAAACATAATGTCAGATAAATATTCAAGAACTTTATCTATAAATTCAAAAGAATCAGACTTTACTATAAACTTTCAAGATTCAATTAAATTAGATCAAAATTTAAATTATGAATTGGGGCTATTAATGTTTTGTGCTTATAATACTATTTTTAATATAACTAAAGATAATAATAAATTTACTATTCAAACTCGTGATGGGCATAAACCAGAAATTATAACAATAGAACCTGGGGCATATGAGATAAAAGATTTAAATGATATACTTTCTAAAAAAACAAATGAAGGTATTAAAATTAAAATGGATATACCAACTTCAAAATGTGTAATGACTTTGAAGAATATAAAAATTAGTTTTTTAGATAATTGTTTCTTATACACAGTTTTAGGATTTAAACCTATGGATATAACAATAAAAGAAGATAAAATAATAACATCAGAAAATATTATAAAAATAATAAATACAAACACAATAAATATTCATTGTGATTGTATAACAGGTTCTTATAATAATGGTAAACAAACAAATGTTTTATATTCCTTTCCCTCAAACACAGTTCCTATGGGATATAAAATAGTTGAAAGAATGAATCCTCCAAATTATTTACCTTTATGTAGAAAATATATAATGGATATTAATTTTAAAATTCTTAATCAAGAAGGAGAATTGATTGATTTTAATGGAGAAGAGATTTCAATGTATTTACATTTGAAACAGGTTTGAAGATTCATTTTAAATTATTAATAAATGAGTTCTTATATTCCATGTAATAGAGGTGGTGGAACAATAAAAACAGGGTTTAATACAGAAGAAATATTAACTTTAACAGAAAATAAATATATTACTGAAAGAGGTGATTCAATGAAGGGTGATTTAATTTTAAATGGACATAAGATAAAAGAATTATCTTTTCCAACTGATGAAGCTGATGCAGTTAATAAAAAATATGTTGATGGTAGTAGTTAGAAACTAGCCCACGGGAACAATTACCCCCCGGGGGGGGGGGGTTGTTCCCAACTTTTTATTACGCAATTGTTCCCAACTCATTTTTTTGCTTTCAGGGATTTTTGGTCCAAATTTTTTTTTATCAGACTATAGTGAGGGGGTCTCGATGGTCCTGGGATTTTCAATACAAAAAAATTTTTTTCAATACAAAAATCCGACTATCAATAAAAAAGCCAAGGATTTATCACACTATAGTGAGGGGGTCTCGATGGTCCTAGGATTTTCAATACAAAAAATTTTTTTTCTATACAAAAACGATGGTCCTCGGATTTTCAATACAAAAATCCGACTACCACTAAAAAAGCATGGAATTTTCACACTATAGTGAAGGGGTCTCGATGGTCCTGGGATTTTCAATACAAAAAATTTTTTTCTATACAAAAATCCGACTACCACTAAAAAAGCCAAGGATTTTTCAGACTATAGTGAGGTGGGTCTCCTTGGTCCTGGAATTTTCAATACAAATAAAATTTTTTCAATAGAAAATTCGACTATCAATAAAAAAGCATGGATTTTTCTAGTTCAATTAAGGTGGGTCTCCTTGGTCCTGAGAAAAAGGTGGTCTACACTAAAAAACGTGGTCCTGAGAATTTCAATACAAAAAGGCAGTATACACTAAAAAAGAGTGGCAATTTAAGGTCTCAGGATATTTTCAATAGAAAAAGGCGGTCTTCAATAAAAAAGCATGGTAATTTAAGGTCTCAGGATATTTTCAATACAAAAAGGCAGTATACACTAAAAAAGAGTGGCAATTTAAGGTCTCAGGATATTTTCAATAGAAAAAGGCGGTCTTCAATAAAAAAGCATGGTAATTTAAGGTCTCAGGATATTTTCAATACAAAAATCTGATTATCACTAAAAAAGCATGGAATTTTCAAAGTAAATTAATGCGGGTCTCCTTGGTCCTGAGAAAAAGGCGGTCTACACTAAAAAAGAGTGGTAAATTTTTAAAATAAAGTAAATAATGGGTCTAAAAATTAAATTACAGTAAATTGTGGTTCAAATTTTTGAATTACAGTAATTAATGATCCAAATTTTTTGAATTACAGTTAATTATGGTTCTAAAAAATTAAATTAAAGTAAATTAAGGTTCAAATTTTTCAATTAAAGTAAATAATGGTCCAAATTTTTCAATTAAAGTTAATTAAGGTCCAAATTTTAAAATTAAGTAATCAATGGTCAAAAATTTTAAATTAAAGTTAAATAAGTAAATTAAAGTAATAATTTTTAAATAAGTAATGTAATAAGTAAATTAAAGTAAGATTTTAAAATTTATTAACAAAAAGTTGAAATAATAGGTGTTTGAGAATTGAAATTTTTTAATGAAAATTTTTATGAAATAATTTTTTAAGTAATTTTTAATAGAAATTTTTATGGAATAATTTTTTAAGTTAATTTTTAATGGAAATTTTTATGAAATATTTTTCAATGATAATTTTAGATGGAAATTTTTAAGATAATTTTTAATGAAAATTTCTATGAAATATTTTTCAAAGACAAATTTTAATAATAATTCAACAACAAACCAACAACTTAGTACCAACAACCAGTAACTTATGAACATGTATTAACAATCAGATACCTACAACTAGTTACTAACAACCTGCTACCAAGTACTTACAATCAGTTACCTGCTACCAAATACTTTCAACATGATACCACGTACTAAATAACCCTCAAACAACCAGATACTTACAACCAATTACCAGATACCAAGTACCTACAACTAGTTACTAACAACTAGTTACCTGATACTAAGTACCTACAACCATCTAACAAGTACTAACAACCAAAAAAAAGCAACCAACTAGGTACCAAGTACTAACAACCGACAACAACCAGCTAACAACTAACTACAACCTACCAAGTACCTACAACCACATACTAACAACTAGTTACCAGATACCAACTACTCACAGCCGTCAACAACCAGGTACTAAGCATTATTAACCAACTACTAAGTACCAACAACAACTAGCTACCACCTACCAAGTACCTACAACCACCTACCTATTAACTAGCTACAACCACCTACCAACTAGCTACCACCTACCCATTAACTAGTTACAACCAACATCAACCAGGTACTAAGCATTAATTACCAACTACTAAGTACCTACCAAGTACCTACAACCACCTACCCATTAACTAGTTACTAAGTACTATCAACCAACTAGGTACTAGATACCAAGTACTAACAACCAACAACAACCAGGTACTAATCATTAATTACCAATTACTAAGTACCTACAACCATCTACCAAGTACATACAACCAAGTACTAAGCATTATTAACCAACTACTAAGTACCTACAACCGACTAGCTACCACCTACCAAGTACCACCAACAACGAGATACCTACAACTAGATACTAACAACTAGTTACCAGATACCTACTACTCACAGCCGTCAACAACCAGGTACTAAGCATCATCAACCAAGTAATAACAACTAGATACCTAGTACTTACAACCAGATGACCACATGAAATTATTGGTTAAATAAGTAAATTAATGTCTAATTTTTAAATTAAGTAATCAATGGTCTAAAATATTAAAGTTAAAGTTAATTTAAGATGAAGATTTTCTGGGATTTTCAATGTTAATTTTAGATGCAAATCTTCGTCAATTAATCAATGACCACATGAAATTATTAGTTAAATATGAAAATAAGGGTTATAATTAGTTGTTTAGTAAATTATGGTGTAAAATTAAGAAATAAAGAATAATTAGGTAAATTAAGGATAAATTAAGGAAAATTAAGGTTCAAAATTTAAAATTAAGTAACCAATGGTTCAAATATTAAATTAAAGCTAAATAAGTAAATTAAAGTAAGATTTTTAAATTTATTATCAAAAGATTGAATAACCACCAACTTTTTTGAGAAATGTAATTTTTAATGAAAATTTAAATGGAAATTTTTTTTAAGTTAATTTTAAATGTAAAATTTTTTAAGTTAATTTTAATGAAATAATTTTTTAAGTTAATTTTTTAATGGAAATTTTAATGGAATAATAATAATAATAATAATAATAATAATAATAATAATAATAATAATAATTCAACAGTTCCCAACAATCGGTTACTAAATATTTTTAACTAGATGCTAACAAATACTTTGAACATGATACCACGTACTAACTAACTCTCAAACAACCAGATACCTACAACTAGTTACTAACAACCAACTAAGTATTCTTTATTGTATTTTATGAAATGTTTTTAAATTAATTTTTTATCTGTCTTTAAAAATATGTTTAATTACAATCAATAGAAAACCTTTTCAAAATGTCTAAATTTAACAAACATGTTGACTTTCATCAAAAAACCACAACTCAATCACTTTAAAACACCACGTGAAATTCAAAATAATTTAAATTACAATGAAATACTAATGAATTCTAATTTACAAAAACATCTTCTTTTAAATGATAACTACTGACTTATTATTGCAAAGTAAAAATCACATTCAATAAATACTTATTGTTGATCAGTTTTATTATATATACTCTGAGTTTATCCGACAGGATGTTTTGAGCCCCTAAGGGTACTGGTCGTAAAGGTACTGGTCGTAAGGGTATTAGTCGTAAAGGTACTGGTCGTAAGGCTATTGGTAACACTCAACCACCACCTACTCATTAATTAACTACCATGTACTAACAACCAGGTCTCAAACAACTAAATACTAAACACTTACAACCCACAACAACCAGCTACTAAGCATTATCAACCTACAACTATATAACAACACTGTACCAGCTACCAAATACAAGATACCAAGTACCAACAATCAACTAACCACACATAAAAATAATAGCAATTAAATACAAAATATTCTTCATCACATACACTATCTTCTTATCAAAATCTAAAAAGTCAATCAGATACCAACTACCAAGTACCAAGTACTAACAACCAACTACCTACAACCAACAACTATGTACTAACAAATTGATCTTTAAAAGAAAAATACTCATCACTTGAAAAATTAGATGGAAAATTAATTGAACTCAAGACATCAATAACTTGGTAAAAATTGATTAAATAATTGCAAAAATTTAAATTTACTCAAAATAAATATCATAAAAATTTAATTAATAGACAAGAAAGAATTCTATTCATTAATCATCCAGTAAATAAAAAAATACTGATCATTCAAGTTGAATCAACTAAGATAATAAATTAATAATATAAGATTTAGTAGATAATTGATTTAGATTGAATAAATTAATTGAAATAAAATTAATTTTAATTATTTTTTTTAAAAATAATACATGTACTCAAATTGATTGACTGAATGCTCAAAATATTCAAAAATCAGTATAAATTCATTAAAATTATCAATGTCATCAATCTACAATAAAAATAATTATCATAAAATTCCAAGAGACTAGAAAACTAACAAACCAGTAAATTCATTCAAATGATAATAATTGGTATATCCAAGTGAATTCTCCAATAAAATCATCTAAAAAGAATCATTTCCCTTAAATATATCAATATTTAAAGATTGGTATCTTATCGATAAGTACTTGTTAAAGATCATATATTCACCTCAAACTAACAAGATTCCTTAAAATCCCTTAAATGACTATATTTCTACCCTTAATTCATATTATTACAAATAATTCAATAAAATCATCTAAAAAGCATCAAATTTCCCAAAAATAACTCTATCTTTAAAGATTAGTATTTTATCGATAAATATCCTTAAAAGGTTATATATTTACCTCAGACTAATAAGATTCCTTAAAATCCCCTTTAAATGACTATAATTCTAACTTTAATTCGTATTATCACAAATATTTCCCTATAAAACAGGTAAAATCATTAACTCTAAATAATTTATAAAATCTAATGATAAAACCGGTTATAATTAAATTTTTGTTAATCACTGTACTCGAAATTTAAAATAAATATTGCTTGAAATTTGACTGTACAATATAACTGAGTAGTTGCATAGAAAGATTAAATTTATCCATATTTCTTCAAATGATCATTTTTACCGATATCCAACCGATTTAATTACTAATTAAAATCACCCGATAGATTTCTCCCAATAAAGATCAATTTTCTTTAGTCGACGTTTTAAATCATTATTTCCAACTTTTGTCGTTGTCCGTCTAAATAAAGATAAAAAATAATTTAAAGTTGATATCAATCCCAATTATCTGTAAAGTTTTCATTGTCAAAACCAAGTAAATAGATTATCCCTACTTAATAAAACATTGTTCTAAATCATAAATCTAAATTAATTTACTGTGCATTAATCACAACCTAATAAAACAATATAATTATTATTGATTCATAACTAATGTATTGCAATTTCCCTTAAAACATTGATATTTTGCCAACATTTCCCTTTCAATGATATATTCCCATCTTAACCCATCCTTAATTAAATTTAACCAACTATATCCCCTCAAAAGATCATATTTTCCCACCTTATTCGATCCCTCATTAAATCTAACCGACAATATCCCATCTTAACCGATCTCTCACCAAATATTTCTACCCTTTTAAACATCTAACCAAATATATCCTTCAATTCTACCCACTTGAATCCTCCTTTAATTCAATTCAGTCTTAAAATCCTTAGAGAGAATTCTTCAAAAAATATGACTTTTAATTAACTGTTAAAGACACCAGACATTCTTCTATTGAAATAATTTAGTAGCTAAATAATAAGAGCCCACTAAAAGGTCAAAATTCACTAAAATTTTCTACAAATATTCACCATCAAATACCTAACTGGAGATGATACATATATTAATTGATGATAATTCTTCAGCTATTCAACCAATCATTTTCAAGCAGTAACAGCAAACTAAATTTCTGTATATCCTACAATAATTATCAAGTAAATTTAAAGTCCTTGATAAGGTTAACTGTTTCTTAGCTTATGTTTTTTAAAGTTCATCAAAGTGTAAATATTCTTAGAAAAATATTGAAAAATTATTTATTCAAATACATTACAAAGTTATCATCAAAAATCACTTAATTATTAACCTAATTGTCAATGAAATTAATTTTTATTTAAAAACTATTCAATAAAATACAACTAAT